>JABAJV010008576.1:12284-65617 GCA_018854895.1 Tricholoma furcatifolium
CACCGTGCAGGGCAATTCCTATTCCCGATCCTTTCTCACTCCAACGCCAATTATCTACCCACTTCGGTATCTCCCGGATACAAGTACGACGAGCCCAACCTCTCCTGCCCCGTGTGAATCCTACGCTTTGTACGTTATCTGTCATTGTCAACCTCGTCTCCAGAAAAAAAAAAATTCCGAGCGCCACGCAATTGCGAGAAAATGTGCGGCATGACAACAAATCCAAAACGCGACACCACGACACGACCAGGGTCCCCCGCGCACGAATCCGAATTCCTGATTCCTGAACGCATCATCCCGTACTGTATGTTTAATGTTACTATCACTCTCGGCGTTAACAAGTACTCCTCGCGATAATCGCGATTCGCGAACGTGCCTCCTCCAACCACTCACGTCATGCCCGTTCGTTCGCCCATCTCCCAATAAAATCCTCCAAACCCTCACTCTCCCTACGTATCACTCCGTCAGCACTACAAGTCCGAGCCGACCCCGGGGAACATCATGATATGCGGGAGTCTCATGGGGCCCTCCGCTCATTAGCGTAAAACCCTGACTCGGTCACGGACTCTGTCTTTCAAGTCCCGACTATAAGTAAGTAAGTCTGCGCGTCCGTCCGCATATGATTTTATGGGTACGTGGTGCCACTGCAGGCAAGCCAAGGCAAGGCAAGGCAAAGCAAGGACTCGCCTCGCCTCGCTGCTTATCAGGTGTAACATCGATCGATAGGGCGGTGGCAGTGGGCGATGAAGATGAATTCGAAGACGAAGATGGAAACTCTATTCCTGTATTGCGATGGATATCGATATCCAGGTTCATACATATAACATGAACATGAAGGAAGGACCCCTCCACTCCGATTCGCATTACATTACTTACAAAGGGTTCTCGGACGGTACATGGTCCACGATGCCCATCCCAAGCCCAAGCCCAAGCCCAAGCCCATCGAGCCCACCCGCACCCGCACATACTGATACAGATACTGACACTGATACCGATACCAATTCCGCCATATTCCGCGCTACGTACGAATATCGATACCACCACCCCTCGCCTCTCTATCTACGACCCCCCCAGGCCAGGCCTTATCCTCGCCATTCGATTCGCCCATCGCGCCACCCCGGACTTTGATTCGGTGGGATGCGAACGTTCGCGGGTGCTTTGCTGTTAGAGGCTGACGCTGACGCTGCTGGGGTGGACCTACAAACAAACCCTGACCTGGCTCAGGCTGATCATGACATGACACGTCACGTCAGGGCAGGTAAGTACTTACTCATCAGGAAAGTGTCCGAGTCGAGTCTGTGCACAGCAGTGCCAGTGATATGATATGATATGATGTGTGTATACCCGAGTGGATATCCACCCGAGGCAAGACTCGACCAAGGAACTGGACACTGGACAGTGGAGAAGATATGGATATGGTGTCGATACACACTGAGTGTGGTCGATGTGTATGTAGGTGCGTTCGGCGAAGCGCACGTTCGCACGGCGGCGGTCACGGTGGCCTGGGCGACGTCGACCACCGGTTTGCTACATAGTAGTAGCACCCCCTCCCCTTGTATCCTTGTATCGCAGAGTCGCAGACCTGTCTCAACGACGAATAGAATCGGATTATCCTCGCAACTTGGTTAACGTTCTGTACCTACCTGAGCTTAACTCGTTTTCGTTACATATGTACTTGCAAATCTTCATGCATCATGATCGCGGTGGCTATCCGGTATTCAAGAATATTCAAGCTCAAGTTCCAAGTTCCGGGACGGGGTCGCGTGGACGTCGCGTCGCGACTCGCGAGTATCCTAGAGACTCGGGACTAGTCGCTCGCGCTCGCGCTCGGACTGTTCCCAGAGTTCCTAATATGTATCATACGATACGCGTACATATCACTACTGTATCGGGATTTGCTCGGAACCAAATGCCCAGGTACCCTACTGCCTATGTACACACGCACTATATTAACGCTTAAGCCTTACAGGCGCCGCGACGTCGACGCGACGCGTAAGTGCGTTTGGTATCCTTGATCAAGAATCGGGATCGTCGCGTAGGCTATACCGTATCCGTATGCGAGACTCGAGCCCAGTCGAGGTCGTTCCTGGATCCATACAATCACGCACTTGCACAGTATCATATGCTAGAGTTCGAGTTACGGTATGTAGGGCGTACTAATCACATGTCATATGCTACTGTTGTCATGGCCCATTTGGCATTGGGTCGAAGCAAAAAAACTTTTGGTGATGGTGGCGTCCTCCCTCCCTCGGAGTTACTAATTACTGTACTGTAAAATTTTTCATGTCGTTGAAACTTGAATTTCTACGATTTCTGGTACTTGATACCCTGAGGGCCCTCACTTCACTGACTCGACGCATCGACGCATCGACGCATACGATGAAGTTATCAATCGTGATCATGAGTCGACGTCGTGGCCTGGCATACTAATGATATCGATAGTATGTACTATGACTGGTATGAATGGCCAAGGGCTAAGGGCTCTGCCTCGTCACCACCTTGCACCGCCGCACCGCCATCCCTTGAACGTTCAAGACACCACGTTCCAGTCAACGAGCACCACGGGTCCACGGGTCGGGGTCACTCGCCCTTCATGATCAACTCGAGTTGGCAGCTGTGTGATGGATTGGATTTACCTCTGACTGTACCTCCTGGTTCTCCGCTCTCCCATCATGCATCATGGGGCACTGGGCCTGGAAAGGCTATCTGTTCTGGTGATCTAATTCAGTTTGTCATTGCGGTGCCAGGTGTTGTGTTACTTACTGATTCATACTATGTTCATGTTCATAATCATTTCATTTTCACAGGCCTGGCGGGCGTTTACTATCAAAACCACTTATGCTTATGCTTATGCTTCGAGTCGCTCCCTCCTCGTGCCAGCTAGTGCGCGACGTCCCACTCATCAAGGCTCTCTGCGTACCTGTCTAAAACGGAACCTGACTCGGGTTATGGATTTCGATTTCAAGTTTACGATTACGTTTCCATGGACCAACCAACTCCGCCAACGTCAGCGCCAGTGCCACCTAAACGCGACTCCTGATTCCCCAGATGCGTCTTGCTTGACTTGGTACGATAGTCGATGGCATGGGCATCAGTATCATCGACATCATAACGTCTGCAGTGGCGTCCTCGCAGGGAATCACACTACTGCGATTTAGGATATAGGACGAACACGAACGGACGGACGGGGTATGGATTCCTGCGATGACTTGTAACACGTTACGCGTCCCACTATAGATCAATAGATCAACGTTCAACTAGCACTGGTGTGGTACTTGGAACTGGTTACGGGTCTTGATCAACGGCGTCAGCCCAGTGCCCACGCTCGTCACGCCCTCTTCAATCGATATCCGATAAGGGTGATGAATCTCACACAAGTGACAACTCGCGCCGATTCAGAGGTGCTAGTACAGCCCCTCCTTCTCGTTATTCGTACTGATTTAAATTGTGCCAGCATGCACCTGCGCTCAGCACGCAATGCCGACGCCACCATGTCGTGTATATGGCTCACTGCTCTCACTCCTCCGGCCCGTGACTCGTATCTGATATTTATTTCGAGCGCCCCAGTCGCAATGGCTCTTACCTGGACTTGTAATTGATTGGACATGCCATTGATTCAGCATGAAGCACGCGCATCCATGCTGTATGGACGCCATGAATGGCCCCATACAACCATCCTGGAAGCTTTGCTTTGTATAGCCTTGTGCACAGCAGGAGGCTGGCAATGTCCGGCGCTTCTTGATTCGAGGTCTTCTTCTCCTATCTTTATCGAGCTCATGTGATACCAAAGGCAAATCTTCCACGGCGTTAATGTACTGAGCGCTCGCTCGAGCGCGTTCAAAATGATGGCCTTTTGCTCAGCTCTGAAGCTAGTGTCGTGTGCCCGAGTACGGAGAACGGCGGAGGCATTTCACGAGCGAGGTCGGTGGGGAATTGTAGGCCTCAGATGTACCTTGTCTCTTTCATTCTTTCGAGGGCCCGTTGCGCTGGGTTGAAAATTCTTGATTGACGAAATTCTTACAACGAATATGACTAGGCATGATAGACGAGGATATACAACGACGGCTGTAGCTTCCCAGACGACAACTCAACCATATGATTTGACTCTGCCCACGATCGCGGGTGTGGGTGTGCTGTCGCAGAAGAAAGTATTTTTACCTTTAATGCTTTGCGCAAACATGTTGAAGAATCTATTCCTACAAACTAGCAAGGACGTTATAGAACGACCTTAATCTGGCATCTACATTCCCTTTCTCGTCCTGGTCGAATCGTGCGCGCCCCCCGGGCACTCAGTGCTTCCTCAGTCATCGGGACGACTGTGCGCACAGTGCGATGGCTATTCAATGAACGGATTGGACAAGCCTCGCCCGAACAAGTGTCTATCTAGACGCGTTATTATTATCATCGCGTGTCCCGAATCATCCCCGAATCCGAGCAAGCATCCACTTTCCATCCGAAGAGGAGGCTGTAAGTACTAGCCACATCCGGATCTCCAACACCGTCGACGGCGACCCCATCGCAAGCGCCTGCGCCGCTGCGCCTCCTATAATCAGCGTCTCGCCCGTCAGAGTCATCCCCCGGCACTACTTCAAATCCCCGATGTACGCACTACTCTAAAATCCAAACGCCGCTAACACCCGCCCCGTCAGTCAGCTCTCAGGGCCCTTGAAAGGAGCCCAAAATTCAATCGGTTGGGGCCGTGTATCCATTATCTTAACCCATTCTTCCCATATACGTCAAGTAGCTACGACAACGTTTATGCGCTTATGACTATGGGGTAAGTAACAGTGACACGACGCACTAGAAATGAGCTATATTTGATCCATGTGGCGAGCTATAATTAGGTGTAGTAGAACGCGAGACCGCCGAACGTTGTATTACTTGTCAGCAACGGGTTATTATTGTGCTTGCTAGCTCTGAATTTGCCTTTTTTTAGAGCTATCGCAAGGCCAGCGCAAGGCTTATCGTTGGACTAGGTCTGATGATATGAAGACGGCTTCTAGCGCATCGACGGGCTTTTAATGGAGAATGAAGGGTCTATCGGCGGGCTATAGAGGCCAGGTGATGAGAGGACCGAGCTAGTTCTTTTTTCATCGACTTGTGGGTGCTATTGGTGCTATTCCTCACCTCATGCTCGTAAGGTTCTTAAATTAGCTGCATGTGAGTCTCCTCTCCTACTTGCAACTAACGACAAGTGCTCTGCCCAACTTTAGAAGGAATTCAACGTTCATGAGACGAAAACTGAAATAGCGTACGAGCTCACGGACTTTCGACACCGGACGCACGGATAGCCTTTAGCTCTGTGCTTCCAAGTCACACATCGCTACGCCACTGAGAAGGGTAGAAGCTCGATCCCTCTTCCCTATCAGAAAAGGGTTCAGTGTGGCTGCTTTGTCCATGTCATGCTCCCTAGGATTACCAACGAGGTTTCTCAGTGCCGTTGACGATACTTATCCGCAGCCAATGCTGAACTAGTACTATTCCTTTGCGATCCCA
The DNA here is from genome assembly GCA_018854895.1 of Tricholoma furcatifolium. Lineage (NCBI taxonomy): Eukaryota > Fungi > Basidiomycota > Agaricomycetes > Agaricales > Tricholomataceae > Tricholoma > Tricholoma furcatifolium. The sequence continues at coordinate 17,781 of JABAJV010008576.1, forward strand.
CGCGACAAACATATCTCTGGGCTCACCTACCGGCTATCGCGTCCAGGATTGTGACAATGACACGCCACCATTCAAATCCCAGCATGTTGGCGCACTGATATGATCATCTCTCTCCCACCACCGCGAGTCATGTTACTTCTCATATATCACTTGTTCTGCGCCGCGTCACGAAAACCATAGTTACACAACTGCCGTCGGTATGATACGTCTATCAGCGGGTGTCAGTCGCTTCCCACCTCCAGCCACTGGTCCCACGTCATTCAATACAAAAAATGCCCCCTGGTCCATGCTCCTGTGAAATCATGTCCGGAACCGTGATGCAGCAGGTAAAAACAGTACGCACATATCGCACGGTCGAGCGTCATCCCCGCAAATTTTCCGCCGGGTCGAGGATATTGGATTTGTCCTGACTAGGAAATCTCTCAGTCGGGTTCCCCCTTGAGGCTCCTCGCTGCTGAGATTCTTCAGATTCCGCTCAATAAGGATGGGGTTTGCGCGATTCGTCGACGATTGGTACCTACTGTCATGATCTCGTCGGCCGTCTAGCCACGTACCCCGGGCAGTTACGATAGTACTAGGGTCTCAAATATTTTCGTTGTCCACATGCAGTTTCGACGAACAACATGGCACCTCTATCAATTATCGTCGCCCGTTTGAGAGTTGAATGTTAAATTGCCCTCCCTGCATTCACGGCATGAATGAATGAATTTTTCGATATCCTTGATGAAAAAGGAGGCTTTTTACCTGGCTTTTATTTTTATTTTTTTAAGATTCTTCCTGTTTTCCAGCGATGAGGAGATACCTCAGTTCACGGCATTGGTGCAGCGCTGTTTCCGAGAAGGAACAGATCGTAGGTCTCCTTACAACAGCTTAATTCTGTCGAAAAATAGAGAAACGCTGAGCCAGTATTTCTTCGATGACATCGGTATTTCTTTCTCCTTTTCCAATGTCTCAATTTGCTTTCCAGGATACCGACATGAACCTTTCCATAACATTGTCCAAATGGAGAGTCCCATACAAGAGGGAGTTTTGTAGCATAGTTACATCAACTCTTGAAGCAACGGTCTAGCTACACATCATGAATTAGATCTTGGTAGAAGATTTTGCAACTTCCTCTTCAATTGCCCAGGATCGTCGCCAGACTCAACACCTGTTAAAAACGCTTGAGCCATCTTCTCGGATACCGTGTTCGTTTGCATTTCGTCCCAAAAGCCCGACTCCCATGTAAATAAAGAACGAAAGCCACACTTAGGATCTTGAACATTGACCCTGACCGGGAAATAAATCAAGCCATCGAGGTGAAGTATGAAATAACACTCAGACTGATCGAAGTGGTCAGTCTCTGTGTAGCTCTCGGGAACAATGTCGGGATGTCTACCGAACCATATTTAAGCAAGCCGTTTAGACTCTTAGAGTATAACTCACCTTTCTATCAGATGCTCGAAAGACTTAGGCCAGGAAACCCTCTGCCCGCATGAAAGGCAAATCCATTGGCAAACATTCTGGTATCTGGTTCTCATTCTGGCAGACTCCAAGAACTCGACCAGAATCCTCTCCGGCAGATCCAACTCAACCACTCTGACGATGGCTGTTTTAAGATCGCCATGCGTGCTTGACTCAACATGATCAACCTGCAGAAGTCACACACCACAAAATCAACAACGAAGGAATATCAACAAAGCGACTGACGTACGACAGCGGGCCATCTCATTAATAGGCGGCCCTTCTTAGGAGAAAGGCATCGAAGGCATTCAAAACGAGTATCTTTCTTCTCCAGGATCTCATGCGTTACGGTAGTGTTCAAATCAAAGCCACAGTTGCGGAGAATGAGTTTAGCCCTTTCAGAAAAACAATGGTCGTATCGCATGCATGGGGTCCAGGGGCGACAGTCAAGGGTTGCAAAATATTGCTTGGATTCGTCCTCAAGGGCTTGCATTGGAAGTCCGAAGTTAGAAGTACAACAGTGGTGGACAAAAACACGAGGGTGGGTTATTCTTTTACAGCATTTTAAACACTGAAAGAAAGTCCCAGGTTGCCGCAAGGTAACTGAAGTGCCCTTGGTATCGCTGCCATTCCCCTCGTTAATCAATCGAATCAATATCTTGTCTTTGGAATCGAGCCATTCGCTACTAATCTGAGGAAAATTCACCATCGCTTCTTGAAAGTGAATCGCAGTAACTTCTTCGTCAAGGAATGTGTCTTCAATGACAGTCCTAAAAGCGGGTAGAATGGCAACATCGGCCAGAGGGGGAAAGCCTGAGTGAAGGGGTTGCAAAGCAGCGTATCTATGGAGGACGTTGGAGAGGACTACACCCCGTTTTCGAACGACAGGCTTGAATTCCTGTTCAAGACGGTACTTTTTAACTTGCTGCATCATTTGTGTGAGAGGATCTTTGATGTTATTCCAGACTAGTGCAGAACATTTAAGCATCACCACTGCGTGATAAGAATATCGAAGCAACTCACTTCGTTCGGTCAAAGGTTTTGACTGCTTGACAAGCTTATGATCCCTAAGATGGGCCTGGCTGTAATACTGGCCTTGCGCAGAGTCAAGGTAAGCGATATCGTCCTCCCAGCCTTTCAAAAAAAATAAAAATAAAACGTTCGCGTCAAGTCCTTCAAAATGAAATCGAGAAAAAAGAGGCAAACGAACCGAGTGCGACTAGTTTATCTTTGATGCTAGAGGGGTGGAGACTGTTGGTGAGCGTTCCATACAGAAACACGAAAAGAAATGCTGAACCGACGCTTTATATCTCTCTTCACGGATATTTTCTAGCTTACTCGATCGTTCCTTGTTTCGACTAGTGATCCACAAGTCACATTTCTTCGCATGCTACTGTCGCCTTACCATGCAGTTCAACTGATACTGCGCATACACTTACCTGTACTCGCGTTGCCCACTCCTGGCGCTTTGAAAAACGCCACTGATCAAGATCAGAACCTTCTAGACTTCTCATTTCGTCTTGGTATTTGTGTAGCATTTGAACGCTCACAAGCGTTGTCGAATAGCCGTCAAGAGAAAACGTTCGGAGACTGACAATCAATGCACGATATCAGAAGATATAATTTGGTTATGAATTACGCAGAATCACTTGTCCTGGAGACATGTCTTGCAGCTCCTGATCCTCGTTGTCCAGAAGATTCTTTTGTGACTCACATGTGGCTTGAGGCAAAACTTGAGTTGATAGTATATGAGGACGCAAACAAATGAAGAAAAGTGAAAGCGACGAACGTGACAATAAGAACAGAATAGTAGATTTGCATATGCCGGTTCGCTCATATCTTCAGGACATTCTGGAAGGCCTCGAAAGCGGGAAAGTGCACTCTTCCAAACGCCTATGGATGAGCGGCTCATGAGAATGTTTCTCAAGGACTTGGATGTCCGAGAAAGATTCAGAATGTCGATTGGTTCTAATTCTCGAAATATCTGGGTGTTGAATGTAAGACAGCGTCAAATATAATTGGAGGGCTAATCCTGCCTCAAGAAGAATATCAAGAGGCAACTGAGGCATCTGTTCTAATTTTCCTCGCTTTCCCCGCACCACACGATGGGCCTTGGAGCCATCAACATTTGTTGCGGATTTCCTGGATCGCTTGACTTTTGGCGCCTTCATGAGTGAGACATCGCCTGTGTCGGAGTCGTCGTTGTCAACATTTGCATAGTAGTTCGGTTCAGAGGCAGCACATTTGCGCTTTGAACGTTGTTCCATAATTGAAAAGGAGCTGTAGATGTTGAGAGAGGGAGTTTGAGTCGCGCCACGTTCAATTAAGCAAGATATCGCGTGACGGCAGCGCCATTTTTGGAATCTCACTGTGTATTAGTAAGGCTCAAGGTCACATGATGTGACTATGATTAAGCTTGAGCATTGTAAAGCCGAGTTCCTTGCACAAGACCCACCGAAAATTGCGCGTTTCTGACGGGATAAAAGGCCCCCTAGAGCCAACACGTATCAAGTCTGGCGCTCCGAAGCTCTCTTTCTCAAATTCTACACCTGAGAATCTCTGGTTCAACACAAAGAGCAACCCAACGAATATTTTTGGTGAGTTGTTCCAATTTGGTCTTGCGGAAATCCTGCTTACGTGCTTTGTAATTTTGTAAGATCTCCCGCTCTCTTTCAAACACTGCTACCACAAGGATGCCTCCCATCTACGATAAACCCACTGTAGAGAAATACGACTATGTCCTCATTGGAGGAGGTAGCGGCGGTTCTGCTTCTTCAGTGCGTTGATTTCAGTACTTTTGGGAATCTTTCTTACTTTTTCTTATCAGCGCCGAGCTGCATTATACGGGAAGAAGGTTGCTGTAGTAGAAGTCGATCCGTACCTTGGTGGAACCTGTGTAAACGTCGGTGAGTACCTCATAATTTATGCAGTGTATATGTTGTTATTAACGCTACTCTAGGATGTGTACCCAAGAAGGTGACGATCATTCTCATATGTCTTGCAACTTACGCTCTGCTAATCTCGTTGTTTTTAGATTATGTGGCACGCCGCCGATCTTCAAGACAAGATCGCTCACCATGCCCCAGGTTACAAATTCACAGGCATAACAGCGCCTAAATTCGATTGGGCTTCCTTCAAGCCTCAACGCGACGCATACATCCGCAAACTCAATGGCATTTACGCGTCTAACTTCAATAAAGAAGGCGTAGAATATCATCATGGCTATGGACGTCTATCGTCGCCCAATTCTGTTGAAGTCACGCGTCCTGACGGGCAGAAGTACACCCTGAACGCTGATCATATCTGTCTCACCGTGGGCGGCACACCCACCATTCCGTCCGACGATCAGATACCTGGAGCATCTCTCGGCATCGATTCTGACGGTTTCTTTGATCTTGCGGAGCAGCCGAAACGTGTCGCAGTTATTGGTGCCGGATACATCGCTGTAGAACTTGCTGGCGTCCTCCACACCCTTGGTTCAGAGACCCATTTAATTATACGTGGCGAGACTGTTCTGCGAACGTTCGATAACTCCATCCAAGAGACCCTTACACCATGGATGGAAAAGACTGGTGTTAACATCCACAAATCGAGTAACGTTGTCAAGGTGGAGGGCCAGAAGGGCCAGACTTTGACTGTTTTCACCGACAAGGGCGAGAAAATTGAAGTTGACACCGTCCTGTGGGCAATCGGACGCCATGCGCTGACGAAGGATCTGGGTTTGGAAAAAGCTGGTGTCAAGGTGGATGAAAAAGGCGACATCATAGTCGACGAATATCAAAACACTTCCACCAAGAACATTTACGCCATCGGTGACGTCCAAGGAAAGGCTCTTCTGACTCCGGTTGCTATCGCCGCAGGACGTAGATTGTCCAACCGACTCTTTGGGCCAGAAATTTTCAAGAACGACAAACTTGACTATCATAACATCCCTACGGTTGTCTTCTCGTGAGTTTTCGTCCTTGAAACACAGCGTAACGATGAGTTAATGTTGTGAATTAGACACCCTACTATCGGCACCGTTGGTCTCACTGAAGCTCAAGCCCGCAAACAGTACGGCGACAGCGTTAAGATTTGTACGTTCTTTGAATTTGTGGCCTATTTGAAACTGACCGGCTTCCAGACAAGTCGTCTTTCCGAGCCCTGTACTTCTCTATGGTTGACGAGGAACACAAGGAGCCAACGATGTATAAACTCATTGTCGTAGGACCCGAGGAGCGAGTCGTCGGCGTCCACATCATCGGACAAGGCAGCGATGAAGTCATGCAAGGTTTCGGTGTCGCAGTCAAGATGGGAGGTGAGTTGTTCGGTCTTTGTGCATTGGGCTCAACTCACGATAACTTTATAGCGACTAAGAAGGATTTGGACGACACTGTCGCCATTCACCCAACTTCTGCGGAAGGTACGCCTGTTCTTGATCTAGTCATTTTGGGTCCTCTAACGCGATGAATGATGTAGAACTCGTTACTCTTCGTTAGATTATAGATGGATTAGTGGATAACAACAACATATGCTTTGCACTTGTATTTCTAGAGCCGTCAATTAATGCAGCTGTCAGCTAATGTAGAGGGATACCATGATTTCAAATTGCGCCATCTAGAGAACAGTATTGTGAACGTGAGTTCACGGTAGAGGAGATGAGGACATGGAGTGTTGTGGTATCCTGATAGGAGGTAGAATACAAGTCCAACAAGGGCAAATTTTGTATGTAGAATCAGACGACGGGCTTGTAATTTTTAGTCCAAAAATATCAAATCGCGTCACCTATATGGCCGCGAATAGATGGACTCGGAAGAGGTCTGGGGTGCAAGGTGTATGAAAGTCTTGGCCCCATGAATCTTCCCCACGCCGTACCCTACCACGGGAATGAGTGACTCACCCAAAAGAAACAAGGCGACCTCCCCGCAATCGCATTCCTCCACACCGTCGCATTCTCCGTCTTCCTAAACTACCCAAGTCTGGCTTCCATGCGAGCGGTAGATGGAGAGGGACTCGTTCCTTAGGAAAAGCCGGCCGCCGTCGTAGTAAAGCATGTGAGGACTGGCACCCAGCCATATCAGCGACTTGCATCATCGAAGATTACCTAGAGGATTTGGGAGTTGAGACTATGGAGTCTCGTACAGACGACAACCTAAGGCGCGTCCTTCACGCCGTTACAAATCCTTTAGTCTTTTCCTTTTCACCAGGAGTATAGAAAGATACAAGTGATCATTCCCAGTCTCCTGTGGAGAATTTCATTATGCGAGCGGGGTGTGATTCCTGAGACTCTCAGGCAGTTCAGGTACGGTAACATTCGATAGTTCATATGATACGGAGTATAACTCCGACACTCCAGCAAGGCTCTGTGTTTGCAACAATCAAGTTTCCTCGGAAGCCCAGTAGATGGTCGTCGGTACGAATGTCAAGGAGCTGCGTATACGAAAAAATTGGGTTACAAGGTCTTAGGGTCAGGAAAAAGGAGACTTACGCGTTGAAACTTACTATCAAGTAAATCTTGGACATGTGCCTCCCTGCGCGCCAGCAGCCTTGTATATTCTTGCTTATTTTGCAAAGTGACCTTCAAAACCCTCTCGATCAAATCTAGAGCTCATCCTTCGTTGGGCCCTGAAAGTCCGTAGGTTGATGGAGGCTTGGAGAGTCGGTTTCGACACCAACAAATACTCATGGCCACTTTTTGGGATCTGAGTCAACACCGCAAAACCAAGGCCGAATTTGATGATAAAAGATATCTGGGTTATAGCCATCGCGTACCACAAGGAGGTGAGATACAGGTGATAAGGTGCTGAAGATGAAAAACGTGTCTGCCCATCACAGCGCCGCGGTTAAAAATTGAGACCTTGAGAATCGAAAACCAGCACATTTTATGCTCTATATTGGACTGTTGGCAGAGAAAGCTACAAGTTACTTCTTGACTTGGCGGACAAGAAGCTCATATAGCTGGAGGAGGGACGTGGCATAGCCAAATGATTATCGTCACGAATCATAACGATAAATGGTCAACGAATAATTAATAATTATAAGGACTTGATCAACGAAATCCTTTGCACAGCCACTCGACTTCGTCATTCTTGCCAACCCATGCTTCCTATCCTGCTTTAATGGCGTGTGCTTCAATGAAAATCTATGCCTCACCTTTTCAGCCTAATTCAAGATAATCTCTTCCGCAGCACTGCCACTGGGAAAAGCTCATTCTACTCGAGAAGTAATTGGCTTTTCCTTGGCTGGTCGAGTACTAACGTCCCTTTGTCATCCGCACATCCCAGTCCAAAAGTTTCTGCGGATAGGGCCACAATCTGCTCCCACGCAGCATGTTGGCCACGCTGTCAAAACTTCTCCGAAGCAGCTGAGGAGGCTGGCCGGCCTAGAGGCATAGAAACAACGTTATCAAGCTTCAGAGATTATTTCACCTGACCCTAAAAACGATATAAGTGCCATAATGGAGGTAAGAGAGCACAGAGGCGCAGAGACACAGTCCAAGAAATATAGAAGACCAACGCACTCAGTGATGTCTGTGCATCAGGCTGAGGCCGTCGCTGCCAAAGTGTCTGGGTGACTCCAGTGACATGTGAAACTTATCCATGGATGACCAGGAGAATCACGACGCCACACTGAGCAATTTTCGATTGGCCAAGAAATCGAGCGAGCTGTGACAGTCTCGATCGCAGGCGCAAGTATTGGGGCCGAATGAAGCCAAAGGACGGTTCCTCCTTACCTAGTAGGTTCGCGTTTGGACACGGTGTAAGATGCATCCTTCAGAGTTGATTTTTCGTAGCTTGCATTCCCGCTAATATTATGGATCAGAGGCAACCTCGACAACTTTAGGGAATAAACGCATACCCGTCCAGTAGCATGGCCCCCACTGGCGTACGACAAGGAATGGTTTGCCCCCGACACCCTGAGATTCGTGTAGACAAGTGGATTGTCATTCACTTGGTCAACAATATTCAAATACGTTTGAGTTGTCGCTAGTATACCGTCGCCAAGGTACTCGCAGATGCGTAGATGGGTGGTTCTTGGTCTCGGTCGTATCGCGTAGCTGCAGAGTTAGAGTCAGGGCACACGAGTACTGATGGGGTCCTAGCCCATGCCTTTGCCAGCCATTTCGGATTTTGAATTTTTCTCATTGTCCCCCCTCCACCCCGGCCTTGTAGTGTGTACTCTTTATATTGTCCATACCTGGCCTTGTTTCTTTTTCCACATTGCCTCTCTCACTTTTATTTTCACCCCCACTCTCTTCTCGAGCGTGCTAATCGATTCAGGAGAAACAATTGACCTGCGACAGGTCCTTGAAGTACGTTTGTGCACTACGCTCCCAAATAACAGCTGCTCATTTCTACCCTTGAAAAAGGTTTGAAGCTCCAGTGCACAGTATCTCCATGGCTAAAATCCAAGACCTCTCCCCAGAGTTACTCATCCAAATCTTCAAAAATTCTCTTGATTGGACAGGAGATATTCCCCTGCGTAGGCGCGGGCCCTATATCCTCTCTCAAGTATGCGTAAACTGGCGCTACATCCTCTTGAGCATGACGACTGAATTATGGACTGAGCTTCACTATAACTGGAGGCAAGAGGTGCTGACAGACTCCGAGGCTACTGATGCACTCATTGGTTCCCATGTTCGACGCGCAGGCATTCGTCCTCTTCAACTATTTTTGAGCCTCAGCCCCGACGAGGAGCCCGTTGGCATCTCCAACTTTTTCCAAGAATTTTCGAAAAGGATCCACGTTCTCTCCCTCGAAGCCTCGATCGGCGTGTTCCAGGTTTTAACGACGGACAGAGATAACAAGGAAAACTTTGGAACACGTTTTCCTGGTCTATATTCCCTTAATTTGACCGTGCCCTATGACGATTCAACTTCGTCCGAGATGGAACAACTTGAGACGAAAGATTTCAACTTATCGGGATGCGACAGGCTCAAAGAACTATCAATCCAGAGTTCAGACTCGTATTTTGGGTTTATGACAACTGAACTTGTGTCTGGCGTCCCATGGTCCCAGCTCACCACTCTTCGTATCAGAGAAGATCTGGCCCTCTCCCTCGTACGTGCTCTAGAGATACTGAAACAGTGCCCCCAGCTCCAGGAGTGCGTGCTCGCTGTAGAATCTTGGGAAGAACTTCAGCCTAATTTCCCATCGCCTGTGATTCTTCCGAACCTGCTCAAGCTCCAACTCGAGTTCAGGAGAGATCGTCATATTTCTTCATTCTTCCACGCCATCACGCTACCCAGGCTTTACTCGCTCTACATCTCTTCTCTCACCGGCGATCTACGTGTCCTACAAGACGCCCTTTCCTCTCTTCAACGTCGGTCATGCGCGTCGATCAAGGAACTCTACCTGGTGGACATCGAATTCACAGCCTTTGAGCTTCCACTTTTCCTGCAATGCACCCCACAACTCAAAAAGCTCCATCTTCAGCCCCCGATCTACGAAGAACGTTACTGTATTTACAGTGCATTGTTTCCCAGGAGGCAGGGCTCGCCAGCGTTTGAACCTGTGCTTGCTGAGCTCGAGAGTCTAGTGCTAGGCGACAACATCTCCAATATCTTCTATTTTTCTCGCTTACTTCAGGACGATGCGAGCATGCTCGATCCGACAATGTTCGATGCGGTCCTCTCTAACCTCATGAACCCAGCCTTCAAGCTCCTCGAGTCTGGATGCATGCGCAAATTAAAAGAGATATCCCTCTTGTTGATCCGCGTTCCTGTCCATTGCCATGAGCATGTGAGGCAATTTGGAAGAGATCGCAGAGCAGCGATTCTTAAAAACTTCGGTACTCGAGTCCTCATTGATGCGACAGACTCTCTGCGCTATCCACTTCATAGCTAGAGTCGCCTCTTCCCCTGTTCTCTTCTGTTCCCGGCGCATCTCCTCAGCGTCTTCCCTCGCCCACACATTCTTTTTTCATTCCTTTCTCTCTTACCTATATATCTTAACGTGGTGTCAGGGTCAGAGATCTCCTGGTGGGGCCTGTAGTCGAGAACGAACGTGATTTTAGAGCCCTAGTACATAATATTATACAAGCAAATTATACGTAGCTAAAGAGAACAAAACTCTATCCATCCCCTTCTCTTCTCTTCTACCCATTGCGACCCCAACAATCCGGTCAGCGAGGCCTCGATTCTAACACACACTGTCCCAGTTTCCCCACACTGATCCCCACCCATATCTCGCGCGCGTGCCCTCTCACTCGATGTGGCAAACCACCACTGATAGTAATACTACCAGCCTTTGGATGCGTTTCCGTATGCTGAAGCATTAAAGCTCGGTAGGCTGCTCCCTCTCTATCTGCTCGATCAATGCCCATACACACGATACTACTTTCGTTGGATCCAACCTTATGGTAAGTGCATCAAAGAAACCGTAGTGGTCATTCCATTATAATCAAGAAAATGTGCAACCTAGTCACTCAAAGAGATACGTAACTCTGTCTCCCAACCCTTAGCATCCTGTTCGCCTATTTTTAAACACAAACGACGAAATCAGTCCCAGTTGCTCCGATGGCACGTCCATCACCTTCCCCCCTTTCCAAATTGCTCCTTCATTCGCTCCTTCTCCAACTCTCGTTGATGCTTCGCTAGCGTCGCGAGCCGTTCCTCCTCCACCTGTGCCTTCGCAGCTTTCTGTGCCTCACGCTTCTGCGCGTTCTGCCGCTGGCGTTTAGTCAGAGTCTCTGGGGCTTTGGCCTGCTGGGCTTGAACCTGAGGCGTTTGAGAGGCAGAAGAACGGTCAGAACCTGGTGCCAGTTAGTATATGCAATCCGGGAAGCCAACACTGCATAGATATCACTCACGAGAACGTCGACTCTTGACAACGCCCCAGCCAGCATCGTCATCCTCGGCGTCAGCATCTGCGTCATTGCGGACATCCTCGTAGTCACCCCAAGAGAATCCCGCGGCAGGCTTTTCTCCAGGTCGGGGCTGGACGCGCATCACGCGGGCGAGAGGCGCGTAATCTGGTGTTTCCAGCATGCTAAGCGAGCCGCAGTCGTTAGCGTTATGTACAACAGAACTAATGGAATACTCAACTCGTCAACACCAGTCTTTCGCGGTTTAGGAAGCAACCTCTCCGCGAGTGGGCGACGCGGTTCAGATGTGAGCGAGCGCGCGGTGTAAAGGTGATCTTCATCGTCGGCATCAGTACGCTCTGCGACCGGAGATGAAGTGCCAGTGGTGGGGTCCGCCTCGCTTGCACTAGTAGTTGCAGCGTCGCCCAAGCGCGCAGCCCTGGTCTTGCGCGACTCTACGCGGGTCCAGGAGCTGTCAGTGTCAATCGACATCGATGACTGTAGCTTTGCCAACGGGCGCGTGCTTGTCTCTGGCGAGGACGTGGCAGGCGTTTCCTTGGCCTTGCTTGCACTGGCGGGTTTTTCCTTTTGGAGAGATATCGTCGAGCCAGATGGCGTCGTGTCTTTGCCCTTGCCCTTCCCTTTGCCTTTCGGTTGTGTTTCGGGCTGAAGTATGGACGCTGCTGCGCTATCTGGCTGCACCGAAGTCGTCGAGGACGCGAGCTTGCTCTTCTTCTTTTTCTTGGACTTGGTAGATTTCGAAACCTCTGGTGCAGATTCAGGTTCTGTGGTTGTGGTGCCATCGAAACCTCCTGGAATAACCTTTGGGAACGGAACGACTACGGGTGTTGGTGGTGAAGGGGGAAGAATTTCGGGCGGAGGCGATACTGAGGCAGTAGCCTTCTTCTTCTTCTTTCCTTTCTTTGAACTGGATTCTGCTGTAGGTGGTGCGCTGGACGGCTTTGCCGATTGACCAAGTTGGCTATAGCCGAAGCCAAGGGCGCCTGCCACGACGACAAGACCAACTGCAGCCTCAGAAGACAAGACGCTTTGAGAAGAGCCCATTATGAACACAATAGATAAGTAGAGAGCGGCAGGGTGTGAAGTTGGTTGTAGAACTGAATGGCGTGGGGTTACAACTGGGGTTACGTGACGTGGAGTCCCTTCACGTGCCTGGATATCCGTCTATCGTGACATCAATCTACAGTTACTACTGCCATCCTTCCTCTCCCTGCCGTCTTCCCCGGTAGTTGCACTCTATTAGTAATGGAACAAGGGCACAGTCGGGTTCATCGTAAAAGTCCAAAAGCACCCAACCGCGGATGCGTTGACTTGGATCACCTCGCTTTTCGTCCACGACGGTTTTTGAATGGTTGTTCTCCACCGACAGGTTGTTCAACAGCCATCGAACCAGCCTGCTGTTCACACCTTCTATCCCAAACCCAAGTTTCGGCCACCCAAATCCTTTGGCGATGGTAGGAGGAAGCGCGAGCGGGACATTCGCAGCCGAAAGGAATGTAATCGAGAGGGTAGGCTTAGGTGGATTCTCCGGCGCTAGTAGAATTTCACTCGCAAGGGCAAACTTTTCAGGAATTTCCAGAAAAGAGGGCACGAGGTACCTAGAAGATGTGAGTTCGAGTGGCCGCACTGTAGGTCATATTTTAACTCACCAGTCATGCGTCCGTACATGAGTATCTTTGCATTCCCAAGTGAAACCGGACTTTTCGCTGTTCGGCCAGTGCAAAGGATGAATTCCTAAGCCTTCCCACCCTCCTTCCCACCCCTCGCCATTCCCTCCAAACCTACTGAACATGACAACCTTGCCCCGAACTTCACCCAGAGTTGGGATGCGGTTCTGCAAATACCACATATCTCTTCCTCCCGGTCCATTAAATATTTCTTCGTGAACTAGGCGAGAGAATTTGAGATAAGAGAACTTTGCAAAGTCTTCTTGTTTGATAGACATGACAACAGTTTCGCGACATGTAGCAGGGTCTGTAAGAAACTTGTGAATGATGGCCAGAATTTCTTGGAAAGAAGTGCGCTGTGGGTATATTCCGTGATACGCAATGAGCCTAGAGTCGATAATTGCTAGGCGAACGTCCAGGACACGAATGCCAGACTGGAGTTGAACATCAAGTGGTGTTGAGAGTTCTTGACATTGCGAAACTGGCCAACCGTAAAGTGCCATGCTGAAACATCGTCAGTTCAACTGGGAGTCAGTTGGATGCGAGACGTTGTCTACGTATCATGGGTTCCTAGCATTGTAATTAATGATCCAAATTGTGCTCAAGAGTCTCACTACTCACCTGGGAGACACAGGGACGATAACGGCAGCGTATCTGGCATGTCCGATAAGAATGAGGATAGGCTTCGCTTAGGGAGTATATAGAGCTGAAGGTGGTTGTTGGTAACCTGTAAAATGAAGCAACATTAGTATCATATTCAAAGCAGCGCATCGCCGACACTCACTTTATAAAGGTATGTTCTCCATGGGCATGTCTTATGAGTAGGTATAGTGCGCCATGCAGAACGCAATCCAAGGGATAGGCGAACGTCTTGTTGTAGTGGTTTAATGAGCTGCTCTTGGGAGTCATAGGCAGAGTTTATGACACTCGTCGTAGAGAGTAATGTCAGGGCTTTGCAGCCTTTGGGCACATTAACAGTCGAGGGTGGAAAGCAGCAGTTGAGAATTGAGACGTCGTTTATGCGACTGTTCTTTCCATCGAGCCAACGGCAAGAGACCTCTTGGTCTGTGAGATTCAAGAGCGTAACATGCATGGGTCCTTTCGAGCTATCACAGGGAGATTGATGGCAGGAGGAGTTGAAGAGCACTGAGCTGTCCTATCTGGGATCCGTAAGGTGAAGTTCTGAATCGAGCAAACAGAAACGCTCACATCCTGTTTCAGTTACCGAGAAGACTATAACGCAGTTTAGTCCACCAAACAAGGACTGGTTAGCGCTTCGTATCGTTGAGTGTTGTGATTGGCAAGGTCCGCTCAGGGGGCCGTCATTGACCATGATGATGTCCGCGCTTGTGTGCGAGTGACACTTGTCACAATCACGTGAGCTACAGTTAACCCGTTACGCTGGGCGTCCAGGCGATTTTAATTTGTCCTCAGGCGCGATGTCTCAAGCCTCAGAGGCACCACTTCCACCGGTTTGTACACCAATCATTTCAGGAGCGCTATTTGTTTTATCTGATTTTGAAGTACCAGGTACTAAGAGCATCCGTCCATGACGTTAGATATTTCGCAACCTTGTTACGCGCAGTCAACTTTGTAAATGTAAGCTGCCTGAGGCTTACTTGGTGGCTCTAAGAGCTCAATATTTAAGCGTGCAACATTTACTGTGACTGAAAGAGGCCTGACAATTGCTGCAGAAGAGGCACGAACACTGTTAGGTGCGTTTTACGCGTTCTGCCAACAACAACAACTCCTACTCACGAATACGATCTCATCTAGGAACCGCATTCATATTCTCAGATATTTTTGACGAGTACTCATACCAATCCAACGCGCTCGAGTCTGGGCAATCGCAAGATTCAGATGAAGTCAACGTTGGATTCGAAATACCTCTGAACACTCTGATCGAATGCCTCAACATCTTTGGCACCGCAGGTGCCCCACCCACGAATACTGCCACCAAATATAAGAAGTGGAAAAGATCTGCGGATGACTCCAACGACGAAGATGAGGGCGGGAGAGACAAACGAGGAAAGACCCCCGCTCGGGGGCTAGACGCGTATTTTTCTGGGGGCTCTGAAAGGCGGACAGGGATGCGGATGACTTATGCGGGTCCTGGAAGCCCTCTTATTTTACTACTGTAAGTTTCAACACATTTATTCTATGCTATTCTTTTGAGTGAAATCAAAGTGCAGAGGACGCGACGGGGCCAACAACAACATGCGAAATAACCACCTTCGAATTTGAACCTCATCTTGAACTTCCCTTCGACGCAAGCCGCATGTAAGTACATTTTTATGGTGCAGAAATTATGTCCTAAACCCCATGTTTTTAGTGTCCTGAAAGTGATTCTGAAGGTGAATATTTATTCTCTAAAAAGGCCGTTTCCAACCTGTTTAAACGTTCATAATGGCTGATAGTCATCGTGGCTTCGTGATGCACTCTCAGAACTGGATCCGTCGTTTGACAAGCTCACATTTATTGGAAGCGCGCCTCCAGAGGAAGGAGGTTCAACCTCACACCAGAAACAAAGAGTACCCGTCAATCAGAAACCAATGTTTCGTCTTCAGGCAGGGGGCACGTTCGGTAGCGTCGAGGTACATGTCTGCCTCCATCCCATAGGCTTTCCATTTTACTGATTATATCTGCAGATGGACTATCCGAATGACCGAGAAGTTCTGGAAACCTTTGAATGTCGGCAAAACATCCGCGTTAGGCACGTCAGACTTCACTTTCTTTTTGTTGATTGCTTCTTACTCTTGTGTGCTACAGCTATAGATTCGGGCACATAGTAAAGACACTTAGAGCTTTGCAAAATTCAACCAAAACTTCGCTGCGAATAGATGAAGATGGGCTGTTGAGCCTTCAATTTCTCATGCCGTCACCCAAGGGTGGTGCGGGTGCTTCAAATGCATTTATTGAATTTCGAGTGAGTAGTATTTGTCTCTCCAGGCTGAGCTTCTATTGACCATGTTCAAGTGTCTGGCACTCGATGACGAGGGTTGATGGTATTGCAGCAGACATGTTAAAGGGCCTAGCGAGGAGCCTCCGTACGACCAATGGAAGTTTTGTTTAATCAAGGTTGCTAAGACATAATGATTTGAATATACGAACCTCTTCCTTGCCCCGGACGGAATTGCGGTTGAAGACTCCTTGAGAAGCTCGTAGGCTTGTTCCAGAAGGCGCGTTCAGGTGGAAAGGGCGGTAGCATGGAAACGGCCCATCGAATTTTCAAAGTTGTCATTGGAATCAGCACGTTCAGGAGCAGGCGAGTCATAGATAGAAAAAGCTAGATTCAAGTGAACTTTCCTATAGCATCGATGATCTTATACCCACAGTATTCAGACATTTGACATGTAATTATTACTGTCATGCTCTTAAGTAGATGAAAGCATCAGAAAACAGCTCATGTCAAGTGGCCAGCCAAATTTCTTTTGCATTACAGGATCCCTTCGAAATAGTCTCTAGTATCAGGTCTGCAATCAGTCAAGGGAGAACTACAAAATGGGACTAGAAGGGAACAAAAAACAATCAATCCATGAAACATGGTTGACATGGAAAGGTCACTGACTAGTGGTAGGATCTCTTGACAGATTTGAACGGAAAATTTGTCGAATAGTTGCACCGTCTATTGTCGAGCAATCGTGCTTCTGATGCTGGGAGGGAATAGCTGGGGCCGTATGCAGCTTAGCAGAGAGAACCGGGCTGGCAATGATCGGCAGAGAAACCGCCGTTCGAGGGGAAGGTGGGACGATGGCGAGTTTCTGCCTCGGATGTTGCACTGTCATCCCCCGATGAGGATGGTGACCATGATAGGCATCTGCGAGGGTCGGGGACCGACGTGCAGGTGATGGAATGGACAACTGTTGAAACACCTCTGTACGCGCAGGCGAAGCCATAGAACGAGTTATAGGAGAAGGGATTGGGCTATACGGCGGAGGCGTTGGTCCAGCTTGGTAGATGACACTCGTGGGGTCACGGTCGTTGACTACGAGAGCAATGACTTGCTCAACAGGAACATCTTTAGAGCCGTCAGGTAGCTAAGTTATAGAAGGTCACGTTCAAGATAAAGGAGGGCAAACCGAGAGCGCGTACCAGTATCTTTCCAAGGACACCAGCGCTCTCAGCTTCCACGTCGATTATTGCGATGTCGGATTCCTATGAACATTTTAAGATGGGTTACTCGGAGTAAAAAGAGATCACGCACAATTTGTAGCAATACATCTCCCACCGAAAATGCCTCGCCTTCCTGTTTCTTCCAGCGCGTGATTGTTCCGCTTGTCATGAAAGGAGAAATAGCAGGCATCAGGATAGCATGTCGTGAAAGACTTTGGTGGAACCCTTCCAAAGACGTGTCACAGCAGAGATAGAAGATTGAGTCAAGTCCACATACATCTTTTCCTAAATCGAGGACCAGCCTGACTCGGAGACTTGGCGCCAGCTGAGAACAAAGGGCTACGGATGGAGGATCGAGAGATTGTGTTCAATGCGAGGGTGGTCATGTTGGCCAGCAACGTGATCCCGAGACTCGTTCCGTACAACTCCAGGTATTTATGTATACAGAAGACCTCCTTGGGGATGAACGGGCCTGCATCTGATCCCTCGGTAACAGTAACATACGTGGAACTAGCGTGGGCGCTGTGACCATCAGGTTGCGAGGCGTAATCAGACTTGAAACAAACGGATGCTAAGCTGTTCATCAACATTTTTACCTGCAGAGTGTGAGCCTCAAGTGACGGGTATAGATAACACATGCATGTATAAAAAACTCAGTCATTACATAACAAACACAGAGGCGCGAATACAATCCAATTGTTGGATCGTATCAGAAAAGTTCATTTCTATGGATATCTGTCAGCAATTGACATTGAGCAGAATCGTCGAGAAAAGGCACACCAACCAGATAAACTTCAAAGCATTATTCCAGTGACATACAGAGGCATTACCTTCCTGATAATACCGATAGCCCTGTTCTCAATCTCCAAAGATACACCCCAGCCCGCACGACCTCGCATCAATGTCAACAAGACAAACCTCTCAACACTCATAACAACTTCACTCAAACCCATCGAACTAGGAACTCGAACCTTCCCCTCCCCTTCCACACACCCACCACCCGCCCCACCCGGCGTGCCATGGCTGGATGGGGCTCCGAAGAGCCAGCAAAACCGTCAGACGCCTTCTTCGTCCGAGTCGTAGAACTCGTCTTCGTCATCGTCGGCGGATCCAAGAGTCTGGAGATCAACCTTGTATCGCAGAAGGCCGCCGATGCCACCGAAGCCCTTGACGAACTGTGCACCTTCCTGCGAGCGGTTAGTGACAAACTCCAAGTTTGCACCGAATTCCTTGTATTTTTCTGCGAACCACTCGAGGAGGGAGGATGGCTCGGTGACTTGTTCCATCTCCATACCGGTGGACTTGTCCGTGAACTTTTCGCGCTCTTTTTCTTGTTCTTTGTTGGCATAAACGATGATCTCCTCTGAACGTGGCACGCGATCAATATATGTAAGGAAAGTCTTAAGCACAAACATACCTCCAGCAGCATTACGAAGAACAAAGCGAGTAATGTCAAGATTCTCCCAGACAATGAGCGTCTCAACAGCACCAAGTTCAAGTGACTTCAAAGTGTCCTCGATACCGAAACAGTAGCGTTGAGTATCCTGGCTGATCTCATCGAAGTATTTCTGAATAAGTTTCTTCTCCTGGACGAATTTTACATTCGCCAAAGATTCAGCAGCAAGTTCGATAGCCTTGACACAGACATCAGTAACGTAAGATACATGATGAGTTCATGATAAGTACCTGATTAAAACCATTTTCACCGCCATAGCTAACATCAACGACCTTGATGACCTTAGCGGACAATCTTTGATCAAACATGTCACTCTGGCTTAGTTCAGTTTTGAAGTCGGCACTACCCGCAAGTACAAGGCCTGATACATTGACCTTGTCGTTGGTAATGAAGTGTTGCACAGCATGTTCAGCGACTTTGCGAACGTAATTGTGCCTTTTCTCATCACGGAGACGAGAGAAACGCAAGGCGGACTGACCACCACGACCATGCTTTTTTGGGAGGTCAACGGTGAATTTATGGATGACCTCGCGGGTATTTCCAGCCAGGGTACCAAAGAGAGTTCCATTACCGTCCATGACGATGAAACCGAATCTGGAATCAGATTCCAGAAGCTCAGACAGAGCTTCGGTGTGGAATTTGTTATCGCAGAGATAAAGCGATCTGGAAGTTTCTGTGAGCCAGGTATTCCAACGCGCGAGTAAAGTGACAAACGTGTTGATGGGCTTATGAGGTTCAAAATCAAATGAAACTTTTTTCTCCTTTCCCTCATCCGTCAGGATGGTTCCGACGAAGAGCACAAGACCATTGGGTGGCACACGGGTGTAGAGCTTCAATCTCTGCTGAGTACTGGTAATCGCAGCTAGCACAGAGAGACGATTGACTCGGGACTTGATGTTAGATGCCGTACCGTACTCCTGCGTGAGCATAGCAGATGCACGAGAAATTTGATCCTAGTGTATTTACGATCAGTGAAGATCGCACGATATATTCGTTTATCGTGACTGACCTTGGGAGGAATAATAAGACTGATCATAGAAGTTCCAGCACTGAACGATTCTCTGGCATCAGATGCATAGACAGCACACAAACGGGAAGAACGTACCCTCTGGCAGAGTCAAGGCTCTTGATGAGTTTTTTAACCTTCCACATCTGGATATTCTGCTCCGCGACATCTTGACTCATGCTGGGCAACGACAAGTACGCTGTCTATGGGTACTAAGACGCAGCCAACGAAGAAAATGAGAAACGAGGTGAGAGTTAGGAAGCAGGCAAGGCACGTTGCATTTGTGGCTATTTACGTCGGCTACAATTTTTTCGCTGCCGCCCGATCAACTTTGTTAACTCATTTCAAATTCAATGTTGATTCAATGAACTTGACCCATGACGCTAAAACGCAAGAACGATACGGACCCGCATGCAACCAGTAAACGAGTCAAACTTACAACTGCTTCGAGTCAACCTGCTCCTATTACCATTCCTGCTCAAGGTTCTGTAGCTCAGAATAATGTGGATACTGGAACGCAATCACAGACGAAATCGAACCCATCTGACTCAAGGGTTCAGAAGAGGCGTAAAATAAAGAAACTTGCTCCTCCAAGACCATTTCCAACGGTTCCGACGTCTGTCTCCGCGACTGGGCCGCGTTCAGCGCACAAAGAGGGGAAGAACATTATCTGTGTCACGCGTAAAACCTCGCTGGGCGCGTACATGCGACGATGCAAAGGCGTAGTCCTCAAGGATGGGTATGTAATATAAATATATACGCGTTCATCTGACTTATCTACGCCCAAGTTACAAGACATTGAACTTCAGCGCGATGGGAGCTGCCATACCCCTTCTTCTCCAGCTCGTCGCAGCTCTTCCTCCTATTCTTCCTTTCTCGACAGACGAAGTAACGATGCATGTTACGACAGGGACAGTCGAAGTCGTGGACGAAGTCATACCGGACGACGATGACGAGGATTTGACCCACGAAACGCGAGGAAAATCAACATTGAACGTCGTGCTCAAATTTGGCGATGGCGAATTTGAAGGAGATACGAGCGGTTCTGTGAAGAAAAGGGGCAAATATCGAGCTGTCACGTCTGGTGGAAGTTCAAAATCTAAAGGCAGCAACAACCGAGCTGCGGTGCAAAAGGACGTCGAAAATATCGTACTTCAAGAACCAGAGCAGGAGGAGATGGAGATGCTATAGTGCCATACGATATGATATCGTTTCTCTTTTCAATGCAGAGTATGTCTCATCAATGTACTATCTTATCCTTGCTGATTCGACGTCTAGTGACTGCTCTAATCAGCATTTTTGCACTGTACAATAATACTTAATTGGAATAACGACGGTTTCATCATTTACATCGGTGTACATTATCTTGCGCTTGTTAGAGAGCAACGTCCTTACTCATAAACGCGCTGTTATACATATACACAAAAGGGATTCTAAGGGTGTAAACGCTATTTCGATTGATTCGCAGTCTCCCGTCTAAGTGAACCATCCTCTCTCAACAACTTAGTTCTTCTTGCAGTTGATGATATTGACAAATTCGGGCTTGAGAGAAGCTCCACCGACAAGGAACCCATCGACATCGGGTTGGGTGGCTAGAATTGAATGATTAGACTTTGCGTCAATCATAATTGACTAAGACGTACAAAGCTCCTTGCAGTTACCAGCAGTCACGCTGCCTCCGTAAATGATTCTGGTGGAAGCAGCAGTCGCGGGCGAGATGGCCTTCGCCAAGTAAGAACGGATGTCGGCGTGAGCCTCCTGAGCCTGGGCGGAGGTCGCGACTTTCCCGGTGCCAATGGCCCAGACGGGCTCATAGGCAATAACAACGTTGCTGCATATCGAAGACATTTGGCGAAAGCCCGAATTTTAAACTGGTGAAGCTCCATACCTCCAGTCACCCTCTTTGAGAACAGCAACGGCGGCCTTTAGCTGTTCTTCACAAACTTTGGCAGTCTCTCCAGCTTCGCGTTGGGCAAGAGTTTCTCCAATGCAAAGGATGACTTTCAGAGACGCATCAAGAGCAGCGCGCGTTTTTTGCGCCACGATTTCAGAAGTTTCGTGGAAGAGCGTCCGACGCTCAGAGTGGCCTACAAAAACGGTCACGCCTCCGTTAGTTACAAGCACTGCTGTCATGCAAAGTTGCATACCGAGAATAACATAAGGAATTCCTGCGTTAACGAGCTGCGAAGGGCTAGTCAAATCGATTAGATCTTTGCGGACATAGAAAGGGCGATACAAGACCACTTGCCTGATTTCGCCTGTGAATGCACCCGATTCTTTGAAGTAAGCGTTCTGGGCAGCGAGCTTGATTTCCTTCCTGAGCTTCTCCTGCAATGTCAACAGGTAGAGCGAGGGAGGCGCGATGACAACCTCTGAATGTAGATAAGATTGTGATCAGTAGGTCGAGTTTTGATAGGCCCACCAGTCGCAGAGTCCAGCTGAGCAGCATTCAAAGCCTCCACAAGAGCAACACTCTGACCATGGGTCAGAGGGTTCATTTTGAAGTTTCCACCGACGAAAAATTGGCGTGTCATCGCGATGAGTTAGTAGAGGTATAGATGGTTGTAGAGAGACAAGAGTTAGCGTCGGATGTCACTGTGACGCGACTGATCTCCGATAAACGTTCCAATCCAGTCCCTCGGCTTTGCTACCTCAAGCAAACGCGACCTCTTGCATGTGTACAATTTGATTGATGTGATTCCACTATATGACAAGATAGAAATACAATGACAACAATGCTAAATGAAATACCATTACAGTCAAATACCGCACTTTCAATATCGATGATCATCCCTCTAGTAAAACCCTCTCTATGGTCATCTTCACCCGTGCACGTGCTGAAACGGCCTCAGGGCTCGTACCGCCAATGAGTTTATCAGCTTCATAGCCCTTGGTAACGCCCTCGTAGATGAGCTCCAATAGCTTATTATATTGATGACCCCATATTTTCCGGCCGTCGATGTCCATGACATCCAGCGCAGCTTGAAATTTATATATTAGCATAGCTCATTTGTAGATGGAAGAACAACTGACTATAGATGAGTTGCGGCGCAACAGGCGACTCTAGCAGCGCTTTATTCATGAGCAGTCGCGTAAGCCACGTCCAAAATCGGGGCAGTTGGAAAGCATGAGGAAGAGGTTGCTGACGAGGGGTGTTCTTCAAAATATTGAAGAAGACTCGCATTATACCAGATATCCGGGCAGTGTGAACTTCCAACGATTCTAGTTGATTTTCACCGTTCTCCAGGTATCCCATCGCCAGCTTTCGCGATCTGTCTGTTGCTTTGGCTTTGGCCTGATCGGGTCCAGAATAATCGCCTGAAGGCACTAGGTACGGTATTGGCCAGCCGCCTGCTCGTTTAACCAACTGAGTAAAGAAAACTTGACCAAAATCCTGCAGCGTCTCTAGAAGATTGAAAGCGACAGATGCTATAGGTTGAGCGCTCTTCTTCTCAGCTGTAACTTCCGTTTCGGCTTGCAAGAGGATGGTTTTGGATAGGGAGTATAGCAGGGCTCTATAGATGGCAGGATGGAGGGGGATGTTGTTGCGGGGATTGAAGATATAATATATATCCAACGACTATTCAGTTTAGATTCAAATCAGTCATAAACACGCCGAGAGATAGAAGACATACTATTCGAGTAATTTCACTCGCATCACTCGTGAGCTGCCCTATCTTAGGAGTAAATGCTCGACGCCATTTCGACCATTCGGATTTGGCCCCTTTGTCTGCCTTCACCGACTTCATTGTATCCCTTTTGATAGCCTGAAAAGCATTGTTGAACTTTGGACGAAGGGCAAGAGAGGGGAGAACATACCTCAAGAAGAGACCGGTTTGATGTCCAGTCTGCCTCGGGTGAGGTGAATCCACATATACGTCTTATCTCATGTTGGTCCGTCTCTTCGCGCTCTTTGATGGCTTTCAATCGTGCATCTTCCTCCTCCTTTTCCTTTTTCTTGCGTCTCTCCTCCTCTGCTTTCTTTTCCTCCTCTTCTTTCGCCTTTCGTGCAGCCTCTTCCTCCAACCTCTTCTTTTCTCGCTGCCTCTCCTCCTCCTCCTTGCGTTTCACTTCCTCTGCCAAGCGTGCTCGCACAACCTCCTCCTCAGCCTTGATAACACCCTCGATGCCCTCCCATATTTTCGCTTGCCTCGCTTTCATTTCTTTTATGAGCACCTCTTCCTCTTGCTTAGCCTTTAATCTCAGTCTCTCGAAATGTGCTTCCATATCCTGCATTTGTCGTGCGTGTTCATTCATACGGCGCTCCATCTCAACCGTCCGACCCTTTTCTTGCGCGTCATGGAATCGTTGTTGGTCTAAATTCAGTTCTTGTCGTGCAGTACGCTGTTGACACAGTTAATCACAGTTAATCATCATGTCGACTTGCATATGCGGTGAATAAACATACAAATGCGTCAATGCGTGTCTGGCGCTGCCAGTCTTCATACTGATCATGATGTCGTGTGCGAAGACGTATGGCTGCTATGGTATCTTCAACTTTTCTCCGATCAGCGAGACTTCGCGTGTCGTTCTGGGATTTCCTGCAGAGATAGTCAATATGGTTGGGAATTTGAACTTTGGGTGGACTAACGAGGGCAATTTGGGGACCTCCGATTCAGAAGCGTAGCAGAAGGAGTCAAAGGAGCGTGATGATATTATGCTTTCGTCAGAACTAGAATAATCCGAGTCAGAACTATTCTCTGAGCTAGACGACTCGTCTGAATCCGATTCTAGGCCAAAAGTAGAGGCATGGCGTGGCTTCCTCCTAGAGCATAGACTTAAAATAGCGTAAATGAAGAGTTTTTCTAGGACATACTGTCTGACAGGCGATGGCGAGATAGATCGTGGCGCCCTAAACCGCATAACGAAACTTGGTGGTACAGTTGTGAGATGCTAGGAAAGAGCCGACGGAGTTAAAGTCCAGTCAAGTGATAGAAGAGTCTGAAGTAATAAGAGGAACGTTTCCAAGAGTCCTGATACACCAACGCAAGCAAGGATTGCAACGCGAGTTCACTATACTTAGTCAGGACTGAGGAAACTACAATGGTTCGTGACGTGACATGGTTCTGTGACACATGATCACGGGCACGCGGCGAACTTACAATGCGGCTTATCAGTCTTTTTTTGCAGAAATAACCGAATTCCTTCCCCATGACATAGCCATGAAATAGTGATATATATCATAAAAAACTTCTAAAGAATCTACATGGCTCGTAATCAGTATAAACCTTCGAGGTAGTCCACAGAAGGCTTGGGAGCCTGAGGTTGAGATGGAGCTTTGGGAGGACTCGCTGGGGTCTGCGGAAGATAGTCGGAGATAATGGAGTCGAAGTCGACAACAGGTTGGGATGCTAGCAGGACAAGTTAGATACATAGAGGACCTAGAGGGCAGTGATTTACCAGGTGTCACATTTCTCGCAGCTATTGACTTCTGCAGCATCGTTGAAACGATGAGGCGTCGAATCGCCGGACCATCAAGAGCCTATTATATATAAATGAGTGCATAACACCTAAAAAGACAGCCCAACATACCTTGGGTTCTTCCTTTTTCACAGCTTGAGTTACTTCAGGTAATGCATGAGTAACCTGTTTATAAGTTCCAGTCGGGGTTGACGCCTTGCCAAGGTATGCGAGAACGTCTCCCTTGGTGAGCATTCCTCGAACACCTGTGCCTTTAATTTCTTCTGGTTTCATGATACCAAACTCATGAATGAGGCGGTGTACGGAAGGGAATAAGGGTCGAGAATGTGATACGGAATGAGATGACAGAGACTGAGCTGCTGGTGTCGGGGGCGTCGCCTTAACAGGTTCTGCAACGGGTGGCGGAGGGGGCGCTGCAGCCTCTGCCTTGGGTGCTACTTTCTCTTCTTTAGGAACCTCAAGGTTCGAAATATCATCACCTTCCTCTGCAAGTAAAGCGATAACTTTTCCGACCGGAATGCCCTTTGTACCATCTTGCAGCTTGGTACAGTTTGTTAATAGATATTGAGTGACCTGGTGACGAGCTTGGCATACGTACCAGAATTTTACCCATAACACCATCGTCTTGAGCTTCAACGTCAATTGTCGCCTTGTCAGTTTCCTGAAATAACAATGTTGATCAACAGCTCATTAATAAATTCTCTGACAGTTGACCGCGTACAATTTCGAGCAAGACGTCGCCTGCTGAGAAGCTTTCACCTTCTCGTTTCTTCCAGCTCGAGATTCCTCCTTCTGTCATAGTCGGCGACATGGCAGGCATCTCCAGCTTCGTAATTGCATGGCGAACGCTTGAATGGTGAAGCACTAGAAAATAATCAATGAAGGAACACTTGACATCCTCAACTATGCTCACATCTCCTACTACTGCGAGTTGAGCACAATTCACGTCGCAGTAAACCATTCAAAGCTCTAGTCGATGCCATGGCGGAGTTTTGAGAGGGTAATTTGGACTGTCGGACTTGAATCCAAGGCTGCCAGGTAAAGAAGCGGTCACGTTACAGTGCCTGTAAATAATTTGGATTAGTCAGCCGATAATGCCATTTCTGGTTCCAAGTTAAAGAGTGACGTTTGTCTCGACGCCAGCAGACTGAAGCGAATTAACTTAAAGCAAGCTTGTCAACCCTCCATTGCTTTTTTCTCCTTCTCCCATCGTCACCTCTACGGGTTCTCTCTTTCGCCCGTGTTGTCTGTTGACAATAGCAAGCGATGATTGACCCTGTAAACAGCTTGGTGCAGATGTCGCGGCAGTATGGGCAAAGGCTTTTTTACCAGTTTGGATTGTGGGTATTCATTTTTTATTGGTATTTTTGGGCCTATTCGTTGACGCTATGATAGGCATTGCGCATCACACCAAATCCGAATAATTCTCGTTTCATGTGTAGTGATTACCTCGCTTTTCTATCCAGCCCTCGCCATATACACGTCGTCCCAACCCAAAGCACTGTCCATAATCGATACTTTTATATCTAGGACTACCATATCTGCATTCGACGCACAAAAAGATTTGGACGATCTTTGGTCTGAACGCCATGGGTTTCGGATACACGACGACGCTGTCACTCGCGCCAAGTGTGGTGTCGGCCGTGCTCTGCGTGTCGAACGCCTTCTTATACAAGGACACGACCATGGCGGTGAAGGCGCTCTCAACAAACAAACCCTCCTGTCAACTCTCGAACTCGAAAGTCGTTTAGAGAACCTCATCTCTGGCGGCGATACACCATGTCTAAAACGTGCCGACGGAAGGTGTTTTGTTGTATCCCCACTTTTGTTCTGGAATCACGATATGGAGACGTTAGCCTCCGATCCAAACATTTTGGACACTCTAGATGCATCCAAGAATGTATCTCTTGGTGGAATTTCGATCACTCCCCAGATGGTTTTAGCACGCCGAGAGTTACAAGAACCTCATGTGGCAGGATCAGACTTTGACTTCGCGACATATCTCGCCGTCACTTATTTCTTTCCGGAATCAGACTGTATAGGAACTTCAGAGCACGCGTCTTGGATGCAGGCTGTCCGGAAAGCTCGCGCACAGCATCAACAACCTATTCTAGAAATGCAAGAGCCCACGCTGATTGGTCTAGAGGTAAGTTGTTCTCATTTTCGATACATGAAGGAGAAGCTCACGATCGCTATTACAGTACCAAGTAGACAGGCGAAAGCCTGAAGGCTGGTCAGCATTGTCAGCATCACTCTATCTGGCCTACATATGTTTCTTTGCCTATGTCGCTTGGTCCGCAGGGAAAATGACTGGGGTACATTCGAGGCTAGGTGTCACTTTGACTGCGCTCATCGAAATCGCCGTCAGTACGATAACTAGCCTCAGTGTGTGCGCCCTTATAGGCTTTAAAGTGACAATGGTGCCGTGGTATGACATCTGCCTTCTATATGCGTGTACATTCCATTCACATTTTTCCAAGGGAGTTGCTTCCTATAGTCATAGTCTTTGTAGGCGCAGAAAACATGTTCAATCTCGTATGTTCCCTAAGCTTTTGTTGGAAAGGCTGCTCAATTTTCAAATAGGTTGACGCTGTTGGCAAGACGCCTGTTACCCTTTCCGTCAAACAGCGGATCGCCGAGGGATTGAGCCGAGCTGGAACCTCCAACACCTTAAAAGTTGTCTCTTATAATGCTATACTCGGAGTTATCGCTGTCTTCTCCGTCGGGGCAATACGCCAATTCTGTTCTTTCGCGATTGTCGTTCTTGTCGCCCATTGGTTTTTAGCTCATACGTTCTTCCTTGCTGTGTTGTCCATCGATCTCCAGCGCCTAACAGTATGTACACGCTTTATGGATATTTTTGCTGGCTAACAAGCATCATCAGCTCGACGAACTTTTGCGACATGGCACCGGCGCACCCTCTATCCCTCAAATTACAAAAGAAAATCATCCGAAGAAGCCACGCTCCGCCTGGAAAAAGCTAATCTTCACAGTCCAGCTCCTTCTTAAAGGTCGTGCTGCGACAAACCTGAGTCTCCTTATGGTAAATATCACCAGCTTCAATCGTTATAATACCGGGGTGTTAATCATGGTCGAACAGCTCCTTGCAATGATGGCAACTCTCTACTACGCCACTTACACATCGACACCGGATGAGCAGGCGAACACCTCTTCTCTGATAAATCATCACCGCCCGCTCTCCAAGACCACCGCAGGATCCACTAAAGAGCTTAGTGCATGGTACATCTGGAAAACTCTGAATCCAGCGCAGGCTCCTTTACTTCACCTTCGTGTCGAGATGCCCAACATTGTTTCATTCCGATCAAACCAGAATCTAGCAGATGCCTTCTGGTCTTCAAAGAAATATAGACCCCGTTTCTCAATGCGAACGTTCCGTCCTGTCCTCTGGCTTCTCAAGATAATGGTTCTACCCATCGTCGCTACAACAACAGTCCTATGGGGCCTTTTGCTTTACCTTCTGAAGGATGCTGAACTACTCGAGGCACAAAGGGATCGCGCAGAACCTGACGCACAAGACTCAATCGAGGATTCGAAGGCTCTAGAGACCCAAATCTCGTTCTCGACGCTTCCAAGGACATTCTCCAGTGATGTGGAACTCATTGCAGCGAGTAAGGATGGCAATGTTGTTGTCTCAGTTGGATTGTACAACGAGATCACAATCTGGCGCGTCGATAAGCAGACTAATTTCTCTATCAATGCCGCCGATGTTCTCCTTCGAACGGCAAGCACATCATCCGCTGTTTCAACTCTCACTAGCGTCGCTGTGGAAATCAATGGCAACTACTGTGCCGTTGGCACTGGGGCAGGCGTCATTGCTGCCTGGGCTTGCGAGACAAACGACGTGCGCCCTCTACCCATCATGTCGTTGGACAACATCTCCGGGGCCGTCACAGAAATTCAATTTGTACCATTAAAGGGATCTGGCCTCAATCTCCTGGCTACCTACGAGAGTGGAGTAGCAGCAAAATGGCCGTTGGAAGGTGGTCTATCTATGACGTATTTCTCCCCTTCACGTCGAGCACCTATCATCAAGTCATCCCTCGTCCGCGTACATCCACTGGATCAGTGTCTCGTTGCCTTTAGCCTCGATGATGGCACGCTGGAGGTCATTGATACCGAAACTGCAAACCCATTGATCATGCAGGACCTTTGTGTCCAAGCAGGAGATCCCATAAATACAGCCTCCAAGGTCCACGCTTGTCAAACAGAACTTGGCGGTGTCTCTCGCTTAATATTGGCTGCCGCTAATGAAGCGGGCCTTGTGACGTTGTGGGATGGCTCTACTGGGGAATGCATATCGGTGTTTGACGAGGCATATGGTCGCATCAGTAACCTGCGCGTGACGCCAGTGCAATGCGAGACGTGCCATTTCTGCGGCCAGCTTCCCCTTGAAAGCCTTTCCATAGCTTTTTCGGTGGATCATGTTGTCCGCTTCTTCCGACTATATATCAACGACGAGACAAGACGGTGCTCGTGTTCACGACGTCAGTTGCGCAGCGTTTCCTCTCGCGACAACCTCAACCTCGGAAGGCGTTCAAGGAGTAACAGCATAACGTCACAGAGCTCGCAAAAAGGCTCAGTATCTCCTTCAATACCGAGGGCGAGATTGGCGACGACTTTCGAGGCATCGGCCTTTCCAGTTTCTGGCCATGGGGTCCATTCAAGGAGGGCTTCAGAGAAGGAGACGGGGCGACGATCCTCAGATACCTTGTTAGTTCCATTCCCGGGAGAGGAATACGACTCTGACTCGAGGCCGTTTGCTACTCCGTCGTTCTGGCGAGATGCAGTTCTCGTCCGCGAAACTGACGTTACCTGCGAGAGAGGAGGTTGGGGGGTCAATGGGTCTCGAGTCATTGGTGTTAGACGCAAACCACGGCCACAAGGGAGTGCGCAAGGGAGTACTGCGGCATCTCTGAAGTTAGCCTGCACCCAAGGATTAACTCCTGCGACCTTGGAGCGGTGGGAGCTGTGGATGTTCGATCCTGCTCTGTCGCGCCTTCAGAGCTCTCTATTAGCCTCGTTAAAAGCGCAACCGAACCGGGATCGCATATCGTTTTCATCAACTTCGTCATCGACGAGTTCTAGTGACGGTGTTCCGCGGTTACCGTTCACAAGGGTGTCGCCTCTCCTCGCAGCCTCCACCCACGTACTTGCTGGGTTTGGGAATACTGTTGGCATCTTTAATGTCTGTCCGTGAGATGTATCCCTAGTATCTGTGGTGATGTTTTGCATATTGTATCTCCAATTATTGTACTACCGCAACCTTCATTCCTCGTTTTGCACCCTACTATCATTTGACTCTACCATGTTATCGTTCCTATTGCTACAGACACGGAATTTACTTCAACAGCGCATATATAATTTATTTGTTAATAAGTCTCAGCAATAAAAGCAGATACCTGGCATCAAGCAAAATAGCTAAGTTCGGGGCTCTTCAAGTAAGTTAAACAAGTCTTTCGAGGTACAGTCTGTGAGAAGGTCTTCTTGTTCATCTTGAAACCGGGTAGAAGATGTATCTTTTACAAAGTAACGCGATCAATGGAGATGCCTGAGTCTGGATCTCTCTTGTAAATGCCAAAACCAACCAGCCTCGCAGGAGGACTGGCCTTCCAAGCTTGCATTTCAGAATCGCCTATGAGGAGAGCATTTTCAAGGTCGGAATTAGAAAACAGTTCTTTTAGTTGTATAGGAGGCTCGGGCTTTCCCAACATGGGGTTAGACAGACTCTCCTTAACTGGTGGGATAAGTCCTTCCCTCCGAGCAAGTCTGTGCATACACATAATATTCGGAAGCTTGGTCAAATTGGCCCTCTTCTGAACTTTGAGGGTCGTAAAATTTCCTATCTCTCCCACGCCATTGCATCCATATCGGCTTTCTCAGCGTCAAGTAGGATTAGGTCAGCGACACCCTTGTGGCGTAACGTCAAGTGGTACTTCAGATTTGCAGGCTTCGATATCAAACCGTTTGTGAAATCATCTGCAGGCGGTATGTACTGTTTGCCATTCACAGACACAGGTAAAACGTCGAAAGCCCAAAGCATTCTACATTCCAACCAGGGTAGTCAGATATGCCTTACAGTATGCAAGTGGCGCTAACCTTGAAAGCACGATAAAAATTGTTTGTAGTGCAATGTGCATTCCAGGGCAGATCCTGCGGCCATATCCAAAAGCCAATTTAAACATTTTAGCTTCCTGATTGTCCAAAAATCGTTCCGGTTTAAAAACATCAGGGTCAGAGAACAGGTCTGGATCAGCTAAAATGGCACTAAAGAGGCGTCAAACACGGTAGTACGTCATTAGCAGGATGACACACAAGTTGTTGGCATATACAGTACTGCCTTTCGGGATGAACATCCCATTATACATATCGTCCTGGGTAACAGCATGCGGAACACACGTTGGAGCAATTGGCCTCCACCTTTCGAAGGGAAAGTAGGTAAGAATTCAAGGGCCTCAGCTCTAGGCCCACCTTGTGATTTCTTTGATCATGGCTTGCATGTAAGGCAGGGAAGCTTGATCTTCAAAGCCTGGGAGACGACCTGGTCCAACAACAGAATCTAGTTCTGCTTGCGCCTTTCGCATCACGTCCGGATAATGAAGCATGGCCACTTGCGAAACTTGTAAGATGTCCGACCCGTACTCGTATGACAGTCCTACTTACAGATTCCAACTTCAATGGACATAACCGTCTGGGGAGATCGGAAGCAAAATCAGTATATAAAGAGCACACGATGATCGCCGAACTGACTGTTTCCACGCCTGCCGTCCAGGGGGATGATAAGGCGTAAGCCAGCTCGACGTCGCTCAAACCAAACTCTGAACGCCTTTCTAAAGCATATGTTGTCATGCAAGGCTGAGCAGAACCAAGCTCCATCTGTTCTTTGACACCATTCATGTTGGATAAAAAGACTCTGGTGTCTCTGGTGCGATGCCTTTCTGGTTCGTGTCGAAACCATTGTAGAAACCGCTAAAGTAGAATTCAGACAGATATGCCAAAAATTTGTGACAAAATCCAACCGGAAGATAAAGCAAAAACGGCCACTAAGAAATTGTTAAAGACAGCGAATTGTGGGTTCTTAAAATGCCTACTGATTCGACAATGTATTTTCCCGGGACACTGCATGATTTTTTAAATTACCATTCGATGGATTCGCTAATATGACGCACCAGAGGCTACGAAGGCTTAGATATTCTGTTCAAGTACACGATAGCGCTAAGACTACCTTATGAAATCTACACAACGTGAATACCTCAGTGCGTCAATCTGGAAAACATTCACTTACATCTCTCTAATTCCCTGTTTGCAATGACAACATCGTCGGTAGTGCTCTTGATTCGGCGGCCATAGGACATGCAGAAGACAGTCGACATAGCAAATCTAGACGACCCAGAATGAGCTGATACAACCAATGGTTGGATGGCTGTCAAGGCACCTCGATAGATGGTCGCGATATTCAACCGAATCGTTGCTTCCCATAAAGTCTCGAAGCAGGATCGACGATTCAACAATTTGGAGGGACTGATATTGCACGACAGCTGTTATACTTAGTGCTGAGGATTGAAGCTATGGCAAAGATATCCAGATACATCGATAAAAACAAGAAGAAATGCCTACAGATCTCCACCGTCGCCACCTAGGTCCAAGCGAAAGCCCGATCCCTCGCATACCTCCTGACAGTATCT
The DNA here is from genome assembly GCA_018854895.1 of Tricholoma furcatifolium. Taxonomy (NCBI): domain Eukaryota; kingdom Fungi; phylum Basidiomycota; class Agaricomycetes; order Agaricales; family Tricholomataceae; genus Tricholoma; species Tricholoma furcatifolium. Next base: position 50,394 of record JABAJV010008576.1, read on the forward strand.
CGTCCCTATGCATAAGATCAAGTCAGCTGACAACAGTCTGCCTGATAGCAGCACTTACGCCATGATATTTCTTGGGCGTCCAGAATAGATGTCACTGCGCTTTTCAAGAAGGTCTATTGCTGCCTGAGCTGTTCCTAGGACTGGTAGGTTGTAAGCAACACGGGTGGGTAATCCGCAAGGGGGCAGAGCTACACACCGATCACAGGTGTTCTGCCGAGGAAGAAAGAAACAACGGGTCCTTGAGTAGAAGTTAGTCTTGGGTGTAGTTTTCTTGATAAGACCAACCAAATGTTGTATTCCATGCCTTAAATGTTTTCCATGGATAAGCTGCAGGCATGTCCTTGGTGTTGTCGCCCAGAAAGCCACGTGGAGGGCCAGGAGGTAGGTTTACATAGCCCGCGAATCTGAATCGTAGAAATAAAGCTGATATTAGAAGCAGAAATAGAGATATCAGCACTGCGGCCATGAAGAGATTCCGGACATCACAAACAACGTTCTGCCTCCTTTTAAAGCTATCTGTGGATCCATGATATAGGTGATAGACGGAGCAACAAGTGGCCTTAATGGAGATGTGTTGAACAAAGATCCAAAGGAAGTCAAGGCACCCATGGGCCATGTGCATGAGACCTGAGGCCCGAGGCACCCTCCTTGGTTCGAGTTTTTGTTCAAGTTTACTTGTCAGCCTTTGTCCACAGGTAGGTGGAGCTCGATCTATTTACTTGTCAGCCTTTGTCCACAGGTAGGTTGAGCTCGATCTATGAGTGCATGATATGTATCGAGTTCATCAGAGGCGGTAAGATAGTTTGAAAACGAAGCACAACCATGAGTTTGAAATACCACGAAAGAATTTGAAATGAATAAAATGGAATCCGAAGGCACAAGAGCCTGAGCAGTGAGCGAGGCACAAGCGAGTATCAACACCATCATCGGCATCCGGAAGGCTTTCAACAAGCTTTGTTTAAACTTGTATACAGTGCTTAAGCACTTGCTACGCGACTTGCAATGCGGGAAATTATCTTCTACCAAGAATGATAACCTCCATCGACAAATATACTGTTGGTATGTGAGATTCATATTTGACAGAAAAGCTGGAGATGTACACTGACTCGCTGCCCGTGCAGAAACTTGAAGCATCACTAGCCAGCCATGAAACGACGCCCCGAACCTCATCTGGTCTTCCTATCCTTCCCAAAGGACTTGAGTCAGACAACTTCTCCAAGACCTCTGGGGCACTATTGAGGTGACCCGCAATCATTCTGCTTGAATATCAGACCTTTTAAATCTATGTTGGTATATTGCGAGGTACCCACGGCGTTTGCATATATCCTGGTGAGATGGTATTGACACGGATTCCTTTGCTGCCAAGCTCACACGACATGCTTCTAGCTAATTGGACAACCGCCGCTTTACTTGTGTTATAGGGAGACGCCTTGCTATCCTAAAAGATGAATTAGCATCAAGTACATGGATTGAAATAAACGATTACCCTCAGAGCCACGGTTCCAGCAATAGACGCTATGAGGATTATACTCCCACGATTTCCAAATCGAAGCATCTGCTGAGCTGCTGCCTGAGCTGTAAAGAAAACTCCACCGGTATTGATATCCATAACCTTTGTGATGTCAGCTGCCTGACCATGCCCCCAGTTATATCCCACAGTGGAATTTTATACTTGCCTCCTGATAGACATTTGCAGAACAAGAAACGCAGTCCGCGAATTCTTTGGGTGCAATACCTGCCGCGGCAACGCAGACGTCCATTCTCCCCTCCTTATCTCCGATGGCTTTCACCTTGTCCCACATCCCCTTCTGGTCGCGTACGTCTGCTGAAACGTACTCGAGTCGCGAATTTGTGCCCATTCTTTTGACGTAATCTTGAACATCTTTCCACTGCTGGCCTGGCTCTGAAGGCAAATCAAAACAATATATTGCACGCGCCCCTAGCTCGCAGAGTGCCAGTGCCATCTCGAGGCCTAGGCCACGGTTTCCTCCCGTTACGATACCCACCCGATCTTGAAGAGAAAATTCGTCAAAGATCCTTGGACGCGGCACCAAAGATGGGTCGTTAGCTGCTTGAATTGCGACGTTGACTCCGATTAGAGGCCGTGAGGTGGGCTGGTCTATCATTACTTGCTCCTTCAGCACACCCTTAGCGAGCACGACTACACATGCGTATAATGTCGTACATACCTCTGACGATGTATCTTTGGTGGTCATGAGGAGCGAGAGGAGAAAATGAAGTTCGATCCATGATTTCCATCTGCCTTTATAGACGAAGTCTCAGGTGATCTTCGATAATTCTCATCTTTATATATTCAGATGATTGATTGTTCAACGTTCAAATCCAGGTGTACCTGTTCTCAACCGAGTGCACACACGTGATAGGAGATGCCACAGCTCAAGGGCCATTTTTGCGACAGCTACATGCCAGACTGGATATCACCATGCCTGTAGACCCCCGGTAACAAATATGCTGGACACATTCATGCCTTGTGAGTCTTGCGGCAAACTTAAGCTATGTAACTGTCAACTCACTTGCTTCCAGTGCAAAAACTTGATGCGTCACTTGCAAGCCATGCCACGACCCCTCGGAGTTCGTCAGACCTACCTATCCTGCCCAGTGGGGCGGATTCAGACCATCGCTTTAGGATATTCGGATCTTTCAAAGCTTCTGCGGTCATCCTAGGCTCTTGGGTATCAGCATTATCAACCAATGCAGCGCTAAATGTACTGACGGTGTTCGAATATATCCGGGAGAAATCGAATTCACCCGTATTCCACGGCTTCCCAGTTCGCACGCCATGCTTCTCGTCATTTGTAGGACGGCAGATTTGCTGGTACTGTATGGAGCTGCATCGTCACCCTGCCAAAAAGTTCATCGTATCATTCCCTCGACATGGGGTATCCGAGTCCTGCAAACTTACCCTAAGGCATTGATGAGCTGTGATAGATGATATAAAAATGATGCTTCCTGCATTGTTCAGTCGAACCATTTGCTGTCCTGCCGCTTGAGCAAAGTAAAGCGATCCGCTCAGATTGGTATCGATAACCTTTCTCATAATTGAATCGCTTTCAAGATTTATTATCGGTCAATGCAACCATACCTCTTGGTATGCATCGTCGGGGAAGTTGATTGCGTGTTCAACCACACGAGGGAGCATTCCTGCGGCAGCGATGCAAACATCCATTCTGCCTTCTTTGTCTCCGACGGCTTTCGCCTGCTCCCACATTTTTTTCTGCTGTCGAACATCAGCCGCTACATATTCCAGTCGCGAGTCTGGTGAAATCTTTTTAACAAACTTCTGGACGCTCCTCCATTCGTTCGAAGGCTCTGGAGGTAGATCAAAGCAGTAGATCGCGCGGGCGCCCAACTCGCAGAGTACTAGAGCCATTTCAAGCCCCAGGCCACGATTTCCGCCCGATATGATCCCCACGCGGCCCTCGAGCGAAAACTCTTCAAAGATCTTGGACCTTGGTGTCACCGTTGGGTCAGCGGATGCTTGAATCGCTGCATTGATTCCGATAGGTGCTAGTGGGGATACAGACTGAGTTTGTGGGGACCCAGTAATTGTGCGAGTTGCCTGCAGCGTAGTACGCGGCCATGCCCTGATGAATCGTTGGGAGGCTAGCCTTGAGATAACTTTGAATGGCCTAACAGATAACATGATGTTAACTCGTGCTACCACATACATCTCTTTTATATTGCATTTCTCATGACCCACATCAGTTTCGGAGAAGACTCGAACCACACAAGATGAGCATATGACATCTATCCTTGGGAAATTGTACATACACGGACTAGGGTAGACCCGACAATTACTAATACTACTAATCTCCAAAAGAAACATATTTATACATACGAGCTTCCAAATGCCGGATGTTAGACATTACGATGGGCGAGCTTTGGGCGTAGTGACAAGCCAAGGAGTGATTTTGGCATGTGCTACGCGTAGAAAATGAGCACCATAGCGAGTAGGTAAGTCCTTCCCGTCCCACTGGTCGACCAACCTGAAGATTCTTTCATCGTCGTCCAGATCAACAACAATGATGGAATCGACGATCTAAAAGATCATCTTAATGACATATGACGTCGAGCAATGACAAATATACTATTACCTTCTTCCTCTTAAATAAACGCATTGTGTATTCTTGTGATAAGGAGAAGACAAGTCGATTCGGAGAGTGTGTCGACGACATCACCCTCATTGACAAGGTCTTGGAATCAGAATATAACTTGGGCTAACCAATGACATTAGAACCAGCACTCCAAAATAGTTTGGCAACATACCAAGGCATACCACTAGTAAGCGAATGAGGATGGGGGTTATACCGATGGCATATTGACTTACCTGAGCAGCATACTCGGTGTAGCCTCTACACAGCGAAAATGGATCCTAAAAAATATGAACAAAGTGAATATTCGTAAAACATGCGAGACTCGCCTCAAAAACAGCATCGGGGTTCCATGACCTTTCGAAGATTTCTACCGTCGGCTTGCATCCATATAATTCTTTAAGGTCAGCTAAAATTCTCCGGTGACTAGGCTTGAGCTGCTTATGGTTCTCCCCATAATCTTGACTACTTCTTCTGTGATTTAAAGGGGGCTCTTGTTCGAGTTTAACCCCAGAATAGTGGGCGGCTCCAGCAACAGAATCTACCAATGCTGACGTTGGAATGGGAAGGATTGTAGGATGATGATAGGTTAGAGTGGGCGGAGAAGGTGATCTTGGCGCATTCGATGAAGTAGAACCTCTCGAAAGTGTACGACGGTGTGAAGATGCTCTGTACATGGCTGTATGTGAGCAGACAATGAGCCGATAAGCCGCGCGTGACGTCACATTAAATTCAAATCAGGCTCTCGTAAACCTCGTTTCATAATAACAGTAAATACGCGGTACATACATAGTATCGATTTTCTTGGCATCGAGGTCTGCAGTACAGCGGATACAACACGAATATTATAAGTCACCATCGCCTGGGTCTTCCTGTTTTACATGTAAATATTATCGCGATTTAACTGCCGTTGGGATTCTGCCCTTGCCACAACCCGTACGTTTTTCCGGGGGTCGTTTGCCACAGCCGAATAGTTCCTTTAAGATCGACATAAGCAAGAAGGACACGGGAGAAAAAGTGGTAGATACTAACCATCCTCTGAAAAGAATGTGAAGAATCACGAGGGAAACGGGTCAGCAGGGGAAACAGAGAATGGAACAAAACTTACCACTCCCACTAGCGTACATCTCACCGTCAGGGCTGTATTCCACGCAATGCACAGGTCCATGGTGTCCTTTCAATACCTCCCTCTCCTCACCATTGATACCATGAACCCGTACCCACTCGTCGCCAGAATTTCCCGTCACAAATCGATCCTGAAGAATAGGGTGGATAGAAGCGGAAGAAGGCGAATAGGGCAAGTTCACAGTGTGTTCTGCATTTGGATTGGGCAAACCGGGGATAAATGCGACTGTTTTCCCTGATGTCACGACAAGACGCTGAGTCGGCGCTGACCACTCCATCGAGGTGATCGGGCCCGGGAATGTAATTGTAGTCGTCAAATTTCGCGTACGCAGATCCCACCACCTATAAGGCCTCAATTTCGTCCCGAACTTGCACAATGAAAGGGACATACTTGATTTTGCCATCCTCACCAGCAGTCACACCAGTGTGATCACCAATCCAAACGACACTCTTGACCATGCCATCATGAGAGAGGCCTCCAACATCACAGAGAAAATCCGGCTCTGCGTCTGGGCGGCCAAGATCAAATATCCTGACTTTCTTTTCTTGACCTCCTGTTAGGAGATGTGAGCATGTGCGTGATAAGGCGACGGTCCGGACGATGTGATTGTGTGGAAAAGAATGTATCGGCGAGCCGGTATAGGTATCCCAGATTTTCCTAGATGCATCGGTCGTTAAATACACACAATAACTTGAGGTGAAGCTCGTTGAGACATACGCCGTAAAATCTGCGCTGCCGGAAGCAGCTTTGGAGGCATCAGACGAAAGCTTCGTGCTCCAGACGGCACCTTTATGGCCTAGAAAGGTACCGATCCAGTCTCCTGTCCATTCCCTTAGCATCGGATTACCATCCTTGCAACTGGAAACCAGTAAATAGGTGCCGTCATCTTGGATCCCTGAAAATGAAAGATGTGTGACGGGTCGTGTATGGCCTGGTGCCACGAGAGGAGTTGACTTTGGGTTCATTGTCATTAAGTCGTATAAAGGCAGGGTTTGTCGTGATACCGTAGGCGCACTGCGCACTGGTCTGAAAGAAGGAGGCAGAAATTGAGCTGGTGGTTGTGTCTCGTGGCACACATGCAATTTCCTTTTCCAGAAATCTCTTGACTTTGTGCAACTTTGTCTCCCAATGATGATCTTCGTACGTACTACTTTGTAGGAACTTGCTACAGCCTGACCAGCAGATTGAACTGATTGACCGTTATAGTCTTATGCCCTGACTCAGTATGCTTTCAGTGTTTTCTGATACTTTGTACCCTCACTCGACTCTGAGCGACAGCGTTGCCTCCAGACTGGTTGGCGGTTCACTTCAACGCCACCTTCGAACTTCGAAAGGCTTTTCTAGAACAAGAGCTCTTTGGCTATGCTTATCTTTAATGCCTTTAACCTTAGCATCTACGGACTCTGCGACCTATGTTATCTTGACGTCGACTGTCCGCTCAGTGATCTGAATTTGCAGAGAGTGGACGTGGACTGCAAAAAGTCTACTTAGGAAACCGACTTAACTACCAGCAGTCTCTCCTCGCTTGATCTGAATTTGCAGAGAGTGGACGTGGACTACAAAAAGGTCTACTTAGAAGGCCGACTTAACTCCCAGCAGGCTCTCTTCTCCTTTGAGCAGTTGCTAGCTTGCGTATATTCAATATTTTCGCAGACGTTAAGTGAATCTGTCAAATTATTTATGGACTTTGCATGAAATCCTTGAAACTCTCAGCATAAGTATCCCCTGAAGGCATGGTTCACCAAATTTCCACGCCTCCGTCCAGGGCTTGAAGTGGTTACTTCTCCAACCGAGATCTTCTTCCCCACAGTCTCAATATTGATCAACTGTGCAATCCAGGGAGGCATGTCTTCACTTCCTTGAAGCCAGGCACCACATTATATTGATGAAGACGCAATATGCAGGAACTCTTGCGAAAGTCATATGTTCATGTCGTGCTAACCCTCCTTAAGTGTAGTGAGCCTTTGGAGCTCAAAGGGGTTGAGGCGGAGGTCTATACTTTCAGGGCATCCGAAGACGAAAACGATAGGAATATTATGTAATCAATTTGAAAAAAATGATGATGCTATGAATCAGCCTAAACGCGTCACCGTCATTGACAACCCAGTTTTCACTTTCGCAGTCATTAGAAAAAAATATGTCGACAGTGGCGAGGTTGTTCACATAATCACAATGAATAAGTCCGGCAGTATTTGCAACCTCGGTGAATCATAGTAGAATGGAAGTTGCGAGAGGAATGGCGGAGAAATGACGACAATTGAAACTCCGCGGCGCTTTTAGGTATTGCGCCATCCTGTCAAGAAATCACTACAACTGTGCTCATTCAACTCAGATCGCCAAGGAAAAACAATGTGGCGCGTGAGTCTCTGCTTTCTTTCACCAGGAACGACGTTGCCTCTCTAGCCTCTGATTGTCACCATTCCCACCCACAAAACTATTCCAAAAGGATTATATTCTCTTTCTGTCGACCCCTCGGCAAGAAGAACGTTCCTCATCACTGCTTAGCATCTATACGGTCATATAAAGCCCACCATCATTTTCTTTTCTGGATCTTCATCTTCATCTTCCTCCTTCTTCCTTTTCCGCCATGCCTTCGTCGGCCAAGAGGATTGGCAAGAAGATTATCGGGTACCCCGAACAAAGCGTCCCAGTCGTTTCTATCAAGGACTGGGTAGACGACCATACGTCTAATTCGAAGCAACGTGTCCGTTACATTTCAACCAATTCTTTCTTGTTTTCCTTACCTTTTTCTAGGTCATAGACTATGTGGTCAGCTTGTTCCCGATATTCCAGTGGATCACTCGCTACAGTCAGTTATACGTTGAAATTTTTGACCCCCTGAGCTCATCACCAATTTGTTACCCATAGATTTTACCTGGGCGTTGGGTGATTTGATTGCTGGATTGACTGTTGGGATGGTCCTTGTGCCTCAGGGAATGTCTTATGCCCAGGTGCAACGATCCAGGATTTTCAGCGACGTCGTTTTCTGACCATCGCTCCTCAGATTGCCACGCTCCCAGCTCAATATGGTTTATACTCGTCGTTTGTCGGGGTCCTGCTCTACTGCGTAAGGATCCGTTATCTGCCTGTCTCTCAAGATCCGTAGCTAAAGTTCCCTCAGTTCTTCGCAACATCCAAGGATGTGTCAATTGGGCCTGTCGCTGTCATGTCTCTCACAGTCTCCCAAGTTATTGGACATGTTCAAGCTGCTCATCCTAATGAATGGTCTGGTCCTACCATCGCGACAGCCCTTGCCTTCATAACTGGCTTCATCGTCCTCGGCATCGGTCTTCTCAGGCTTGGCTGGCTTGTCGAATTTATCCCGGCCCCCGCGGTGAGCGGATTCATGACTGGATCCGCTATCAACATTGCTGCTGGCCAAGTTCCGGGACTAATGGGCATAACTGGGTTCAAGTATGTGGTTATCGTGGATACTCTACTCCATATCCTGACTTACTCTGGTCTCCAGTACACGCGCAGCGACATACGAAGTGATCATCAACACTCTCAAGGGCCTGCCGAGGACTACACTTGACGCTGCTTGGGGTTTGACTGGTCTTTTTGCCCTGTACGCCATTCGATTTTTATGCACGTATCTATCAAAGCGCTTCCCGCGTCGAGGTGAGAATACTGTTTGCTGCATTTTTTTTCTCAACGGGATGTTAAAAAATCCCTTGTTTGCTTCTCAGCTCGGCTATTTTTCTTCATAAGCGTACTGAGGAATGCTTTTGTTATCCTCATTCTGACCATTGCTGCATGGCTCTACTGCCGACATAGAGAGGTGAAAGGAAAATACCCCATTAAAATTTTGGAGACGGTCCCGTCAGGTTTCAAGGCTATCGGACAACCTCATGTCGACCGTAAAATTCTGTCAGCTTTGGCTCCCGAGATTCCTGTTGCGACGATCATTCTTCTCCTGGAGCATATCGCTATATCTAAATGTTCGTCTTCCCCCGGCTCTGTTTCACTGTAAATTGATCTTTTGGCACGTAGCATTTGGCCGTGTAAACGGATACAAGATCAATCCCAACCAGGAATTAATTGCTATTGGCGTCACAAACACGATTGGATCCTGCTTTGGTGCCTATCCTGCCACTGGTTCTTTCTCTCGCTCGGCGCTCAAGTCGAAGTCCGGTGTTCGTACTCCAGCTGCTGGAATTATTACTGCGATTGTCGTCATCGTGGCTCTATATGGTCTCACGCCCGCTTTCTATTGGATCCCTACCGCTGGATTATCCGCAGTAATCATCCATGCGGTTGCCGATCTCGTCGCATCACCTTCTCAGGTCTACTCCTTCTGGCGTGTCTCCCCGCTAGAATTTGTGATTTGGGCTGCTGCAGTGCTTGTCACAGTATTTTCAACCATAGAAGATGGTATCTATACCTCGATTTGCGCATCCCTCGCGCTTCTTCTCATCCGTCTCGCGCATCCTCGTGGCTCCTTCCTTGGACGGGTACGGCTGACGAAAGATTCTGCTTCTTCCAAGGGCTCAGAGTCGCGTGACGTCTTCGTGCCTTTCAGCAAGAAGAGCATAAACTCCCACGTCAAAATCACCCCACCCTCGCCTGGCGTTATTGTCTACCGCTTTGAGGAGAGTTACCTATACCCTAATTGCTCTCTTGTCAACGATGCTCTTGTTGACTACGTCAAAGCAAACATGCAGCGGGGCAAGGACATGAGCAATATCAAGCCTGGCGATCGCCCCTGGAATGATCCTGGACCAGCTCGTAATTCAGGCATTTCAGAGCAAGAAGCAAACCTTAAAAAGCCAATTCTTCACGCCATTGTGTTGGACTTTTCTCAAGTGTATGTGCCTGGGTCTTATCCTCCAATCCTTCCTTTACTGATTTGAATTCGCCTTGACAGTTCACATATCGATACCACTGGCATGCAGGCGTTGATAGACACCCGCCACGAAGTGGAAAAGTGGGCAGATCACGATGTAGAAGTAAGACAGCTCTTTTCAGAATTTTCCAGCAGTGCCTAACGTTTCCCGCAGTTCCACTTCGCGACCGTCCTCTCTCCATGGATCCGTCGTGCTCTCACGGCCGGTGGTTTCGGACTTGGAGTATCTTCTGCGACCACACCTCCTGAACTTGCTGCTGTGGTTCCATACAGAGATGGTAGAGCCTCTACCAGCACGTCGAACATTGACATAGAAGGTGACCTGGAGAGCGGCGACATAAAGAAGCCGACCACTCGGACAGAGTCATCCTCCGACCTCGAGCCCATCATCGCCCAAGACACACCATTTTTCCACATAGACTTGGAATCTGCGGTCCGTGCGGCAGAGAGCGGCGTTGGGCGCTTCGCATCCTCTGATTCAAATTCTGATTGATGGGTATCCTGGCTTGGGTTAACGATCTGACTTCTTGTACCATAATATTGGAACACTGCAACACTGTACCCACTACGTTTAGGTCTAAGAGCCTCACTGTACATACTTAATACTTGCTTCCCATCCAACGACATATTCAAAATAATGGTTGATTTTCTTTTTACCCGAATAATTATTTTTGAGTTAGTGAATATTATGTAATATCGAAATTCGCACCTTCACAAAGAGTCTGGAGGTTGGATGACGCTCATGTTAAAATTCAGGTCACTTGTTCGACCTACGCATCGCTATTTTTCTTCGTGCCGCGTCTCTCTTGCAGGCCATAATAAAGTACGACTTCATTGTGTCAATTCGTTCACGTCTTCTGATACAGTGCCTTGAAAGTGGTCCAAAATCAAGCAGAAGAAAGGCGCAAATGATGCACAAAAGAGCGTTGTGTATGGAAAAGCAGCTAAAGTCAGTCCGACGCGTCACTTTGTGTGCTGATTTTTTAAAGGTTTTCCTTTTAGGATATAGTGTCGGCTGTCCGACGTACTGCATTTCTACTTTTGGTATGGCTATAAACTCATGACTCCAATACAGAGGGTGGAAGTACCGATCCTGCCAAAAACGTGCAGTTGGCCACTGTGCTAAAACGCGCTAAAGATATGGATGTACCGAAGGAAAACATAGAAAAGGCGTTGGCCAAGGTATGCACGGCGCCACGGATGGCTACTCTGTTCTAATGACATTTAGGCCAGCCGCAGCAAGGATCAGGCGGGAGACACATTCGTATATGAAGCGCTTGCCTTCAATTCCATCGGTCTCATAATGTGAGCACAAATTGTTATCGTGTTCCTACTTGACCTGATTTTGTAGTGAGTGTGCAACCGACAACAACAATCGAACGATACACACCCTCCGCGAAATCCTAAATGAATACGGGTAAGTTTACACTCAAGACAGTATATGAATATAAATACCAATGCGATTTAGAGCACGACAGGCTCCCGTCAAATTCATGTTCAAACGCATGGGCTACGTGACCGTTTCACCTGTTAACGTTGCTGAACAAGGCGGTCAAGATGAACTTGTAGAAACTGCTTTGACTCATGGAGCCATCGATTTTGATAGCGTTCCAGAATCTTCGGATTCTGCACCTTACCTTTGGGTCAGTCATTTCGTCCCAAAATTTCATGTCATATGATACTCACTCTTCCATCCAGTTCACCTGCGAAGCAGATACCTTGCCATCGCTAACGTCTGCCATTAGTCAAAATTTTTCACAAGCTTGGACTGTTGGGGTCAGTGAATTGCGGTATATGCCATTGGAAGACAGTCCGGAAATTTCAAATGAAAATAAAGACGAGCTTCGGGACCTCGTGGACGAGTTGGAAGCTAATGAGGACGTCCTTCAGGTATGGACAAACACATAGACCCAATACACGACATATATACAGTTATGTAGATACCTTAAAAATAGCATAAAACATGGAATGAAATACTAATATACTTTCAAGCCGTCGTTGGCCATGGATTGTCAAACATCAAGGATGTAAGTTGGCATGTGGGGTCAGAGAGATGCGTGATGTACCTTCTCTACCCCGTAATTCTATTATTCCAGCTTGATGTGCCAGCTCAGTGTAATGACGAAGGTCAGTGATCCCTTCGGGCAGGCGATCTTTCGAGAGAATATTGCCCAATAGAGACCGCAGAGGCTCTTCTTCACCCCTTTCTTGCAGCATGCGTAACGCGTCAATAAGAGGTTCAAATGAGATGACATCCGGGTCAGTATGGAAGGAATCTCTTCCAGTTCGAACACTTCCTCCTGCTCGAGACTTGCGTATTTCACAATGGGGCCCAGAATCTGAAATTTCACTCCTGGGACTCCTGCTGTAAAGACCTGGAAGCGATGGAAGCCTTCTGCCAGTGGATGCCGACAGCCCAAGATTCCCTTGATCATGAAAAGACAAAGCCGGACTCAGCGAGGTCTCATCTGCGTTTCTTAATAGCTGAGTGGTCTTCAGTTGACCGGGGGCATCATGGTCGCGAGTCTCATCTCCACTGCTGAGTGGTAATGAAATGATTGACTTAGGCTCGTAGGTCATTTCTCGTGTTTCTGACTCTGAAATCAAGGCGCCGGCAGAGGATGGTTGAAGGTAGGGAGGGGAAACGTATGCCTTCTTTCTCCATTCAGGCGTCACTGCAGAGTATCGTGGAGAGGGCATTTTGTCGCGTTTGTCGGATCGCTCGATTGACTCTGTGCTCTGAAGAGTAGTATTCTGAGACGCAGCTAGGGCCTGAGGGTCTCGTTTTCGTCTTGAAACCTCAAGACCACCTTGCTCTGTGAATTGACGAGTGAGAGCTGCGCTACGCTGTCAAATGAATTCCCGCTCACCAGTCCCTGGTTCTGTGTAAAGTCGATTGAGTTCCAGCGCATCTTTTTGCCAGTCATGCACTGTGTCAAGGGGCAGTTTTGGGTTTAAAATACTGCGAAACACTTCTGGAGATACAAAAACTGCATGATATCCTCGTTTCTGTAACGCTGAAAGAGGATAATCCAAAACCAAGGCGCCTGACACCAATACGACGGTTGCAGGAAATCGCTGACTGGCTGTATCAAGCGTAGTCAGGCACATGTCTAGATAATCACAATACTAATGAGCCGTTGAACGTAGTGCGGCGTAAGAATTGCTCAACTACCTGTTGTCAGTCTTGCGATCAGGATTGGTTCCGAATCGCAAGGAACAAAATTTATAGCGAGAGTAGAAGTGCTTCGTTGGAAAGCTGAAAAGTTTAGGTCTTCGCCTACCACTGGTGTGTAATATAGGTTGAAGATGGAAACTGAGCCATATGACTCTGCGATACCAACAATTCTTTTAACCGCCTCTGCTTCTTCGAAGTCTACTGGAAGTATGCAAGTGTCTACAATTCCGACATTTGAGTCGTATTACAGAACCAAGGTCAAATTCCCTCACCATAGTCCCAAAATATAGCGACTTTGTGCGTCACTGCGACATCAGAAGCTTGCATCGTACTTGGCGCAGCGGAAGACGAGTACAAGAGACCTTCTCGTAGGTTTGCTGAGCGATCGAGAACGGTAGCTGGAGCGAAAGCAATAAGGGATCACCACAAACATTGTATTTGGAATAGAGTCTTTCATGACTCAAGTTGACTTGAGAGATGGTTGGCATCAATTTTGGCCCCTGGTACAAAAAGATGTAGCACAATTCCACACAGTTCCAAATTGGGTAGTTCTATGGATACCAGAGAGCCCTGTTGCCTGTCTCCTATCAGTGCTCAATTGACTGGCAATATCAATCTATCGTCACGTTATACCATTCAGGTCGTAAAGCAATCCAGGCGCCGCCCTCCTTTCCGCCGAGTTCAATAATGCCCGCTTTCTCTGCCAAAGCGACGTATTGTCCAAACTTCTCTGCGCCTGCTCGTCTGTAAAGGCCTTTATCCTGAGCGACGAGTTCAGCAGAAACGATAGAACGGAGAGGGCGATAAAACCCCTTCGAGCGATGAAGTTTGAGACGTTCAACTAGTAAGTTGAATATTAACGGAACCCCTTTAGGTTCTGTGAGAGGTGGTCCCGATATAAAGGAATTACTTTCGGTAGACACTGGTGCCGTCGTACTGGTAGGATGCAAGGTTGGCGATTGATAGGAATGTTGTGAAAAGAAAGAGGTGTTTGTCGACGAGTCATTCAACGGTGGTATCAAATTTAAATCTTGATGCTGATGTCTAGAAATGCTCGGAGTGTTTGTTGTCTCTTGCACAGATATAGGTTCAGGAATATGCTCGTCATGAGATCCCAGGGGTGAGCCAAACCTGTGTAAGACATTCGGCGTGGTTGTTAATGACGGCGCAATAGCGGTGTCCTTCTGTGAACTTAGGGCTACATCGGAAAGCTTGGGTTCGTGAGATCGAAGTGTCGGGGGTGTTGCAGGCAAAGAGATGTCTTGTGCATTTAATCCATTAGCCACTTTACCCAAACGTCGAGCCAGGTATTCATTGTCAAGGTGTGGCGCATTGCCTCTATAACGCAAGTAGTCCATGATGTCCACTTCGGGATTATGATTGTTTTGCCGACCGCGGGAGATAACGGATGAGAGGCCCTTGCTCGAATCAAAGAAAGGTCTATTGACCTCCAAAAAGGGCGAAGATCCTCTGTGGGGCGACCAGCAGTCATTCACGATTTCGGTGCTCAGCACATCATTCCAGTCCACAAAGGTTGAAGCTTGCATCCTCAAGCTAGTATGAACAGTGGGCAGGGAAATTATCATGACCCTATATCGACGTAGCCGTAATACAGACACTGCGTATGCAAAGTCACGGTCTCCGGATATGAGTATGATGGTAGATGGTGCAGGGTTGTCGATGGCATATGCAAGCATGTCCACTATTGATGCTTTAGCAAGTAAATCTGTTTAAGACGAAGACTGCGCACCAAGCATCATCTTGTCTGCGACATCCTTGCGTCCATTGTGAGGGCAATCTATGAGGGATACTCCAGAGGATTGGAGTTCTGAGCGAAGAGCAAGAGATTTTGAAAACGTAGTGGGATCTGTCAGTTCCAGATAAGCCTTGAATAGCTTGATGCTGCCAAATCTATGGGCTACATGGCGTATCTTCTGCACGACTTCATAACCACTGTACTGA
>JABAJV010008577.1:0-63347 GCA_018854895.1 Tricholoma furcatifolium
CCGCGGTTCAAATGATGAATGGGTGACAATTGGTGGTACTTAGTCTTACCTTGTAGTCACAATGGCAATGTGTTTTGTGTGACTCGTTCATTAGTACTCCCATCCTTAGAAAACAGAGCCCGTAGCGGGCTCTGCGGTGCTGCTGCACCGCCCTACCAACTTGTTATTTAGGGGCCAAGGCACGTGAGCGTTCCTTGGGAAATCGCGTGTTGCGACTCGCAAAGCTTTTATTGTTCTTGTGCAATGGATTCGGACATGTGTGGTCACTTCTCCGCAAACCCCCATGTCTGTTCCTTATATTCTTAATGGCCTTATCATACCTCTCCTTGCACTCCTTCTGTACTTTGTTTACGAGAACCTTATCAAAGCTCAATGGAATCCTCTCCATCAGATTGCTGGACCTCCTGTCGTAGGGTGGTTTAAAAACCACCTATTCGCAGTGCTAGAGTACGTTAACAGCTTATATGAGTGTTACTACTAGGCAACGTCGTTTAGGCCATCCGTCTCTCCCAGAGTACATGAGCTGTTTATCAAGAAATATGGCCGTTCGATTAGAATTAGAGGTGTTGGTCCAGTACGTCATCTACCTTGCTTTCCTTTCAACCTCACATTTAAATATCAGTGGGATGAACGTCTCTTGACGTTGGATCCTGTCTCTGTGGCTCATGTGCTGAAGAACTCTACTATCTATGAGAAGCCTTGGCAATCTAGAAGGCTCATAACAAGTCTCATTGGTTGTGGAATGCTCTCAGCGGAGGGACAAGTGCACAAGAGACAAAGACGAGTCGCTACACCAGCGTTCTCAATCCAAAATCTGCGTGCTTTAGTACCACTTGTGTTCAGCAAAGGCAATGAACTGGGGCAACGATGGGCGGATATGATCGAAACAGAAGGAGGATGCAATTCCTTGCGAATCGATGTCTGTCACTGGGTCAGTCGAGCAACTTTTGATGTTATAGGGGCTGCAGGTACGCAATCTATGTTTCTTACGCCTGGGAAAAGCATTGAAGTGAGCAGGATTTGGCTACGAATTCAATGCCATCAAAGATGAATCCAACGAACTCTTCTGCGCGTATAAAGAAATGTTTGAAGTTGCCATTTCTCAAGGCAGCAGTACTAGAACGCTCTTGAATATATACTTCCCCTCTATAAGCCGTCTATTCGTGAGTGGGAGTCATGCATGAATAAGCTCCTTGACCAATATTTCATAGCCCGATAAAATCATCCATACTGTCGAGCGATGCCAGAAGACCATCCATCGTGTTGCCAGTCGACTGATACAGGAGAATAAGAGAAAGATTACAGAAGCAGAAAGAAGCGGATCCCTATTTCTTGGGAAGGACCTTTTGAGCTTACTCAGTAAGCTAGATAATCAGCCCCATTCAAGTTCAGACTGATGAATACTTTCTAGTGAAGTCAAACGCTGCAACTGATCTCCCTCCAGAGCATCGAATCTCTGATGAGGATATCCTCCACAATATTAATACCTTCATGTTCGCGGGCTCGGACACTTCATCACTAGGAGTGACCTGGACATTGCTACTCCTCGCACAACATCCTGAACTGCAGAACCGCTTGCGCCAGGAGCTTTTATCAATCATGCCTTCTACGGCCAGCGATGTCCTGACCGAAGACGAGATACATTCACTGTACGACAGTCTTGCGAATCTGCCATACCTCAATAACGTCTGCCGGGAGTCTTTACGCCTTGTACCTCCTGTCCATTCATCCATACGCGTGGCCACACAAGATGACGAAATTCCGACATCTTACCCGGTACACAAGCGAGATGGTACAGTTGATCCAAACAGACGGACTGTCCATGTTCCCAAAGGCAGCTTTGTTCATGTTGCTGTTGAAGGTTTCAACTTAGATAAAGGTATCTGGGGGGAAGATGCTTGGGATTTCCAGTACGTCATATTCCATTGCTTTTGATCTTTATTTGATACGTTTTTCAAGCCCGGACAGATGGGAGGACCTCCCTGAGACAGCAGTGCGACAACCTGGGATATATTCGAATACGTTGAGCTTTTCTGCTGGTCCACGCGTATGCGGTTTTCTGTTCCTTCTCCCGCCATGAATCTAAACTGCTCTCTTGTTCAGTCATGCATCGGGATGCGATTTTCGTTGATTGAGATAAAGGTGTTCCTGTATATTCTTATCACAAATTTCGTCTTCGATGTCACCGATGAGAAGATCATCAAGGCGAACGTGTAAGAATAAACCCCCCCTTTGGTCAAGGAAGCTACTGACGAGACTTAAAAGAGTACTGACGCGGCCTTATGTATCTGGAAAATATAAAGAAGGAAGCCAATGTCCATTACTCGTATCTCGTTTCGTTTCTAGAAAGTAATGGGCAGTCTAGGTCTCCATGATGCCGCTTTTGAGATAATAGACAAGCCAAAAAACTTGGATATGGTTTGAAGATCAGATGACCCACATTTCAAAGTGAGACAGTCTACGTTCTGTCTTTTATTCGCCAACTTTGAAGCTTGACTAAACAAGAACAAGAAGTAGTGTCATGGCGAGTTAAGATCTCACTGTAGGTCCCTTCCTGACATTTTTTTAGGGATCAGTCTTTTCGACTGTCGGTGTTGGCATTGGGACTATCGTCGTGTCCATATCTGCGATTCTTATCATTGTTGTAGGACTGATCACGAGTGTAAAACCATCCATTCGTCGCAGTCGGTCTAGGCTTACTAGCGTTTTGTTGGCTTTCAAGTTCCTTGTAGGAATCGCCGATTTTTTTATCGACATAATCTGCTGTTGTCGTAGCAGAACGTCTCAGGATCGCGCTCCGTCCCGACCAATGCGCCACTCACATGAACGGCATGTCGGATCATCGTTTTCTTCAATTGAAGTCGACAGGCTATAGGCTTAATCCAGTGAGCATATCGACCTCACCCGACGACATATCTAACGTCCTACCATACAATACTAGTACAAGTCCACAAAAATTGGAATCCTACAAAACAAAATGGAAAAAGTTCCGTATGATGTTATAGCCAATAAAATATATCATTCACATGGATTCGTCAAGGCATGTTCTTCGTCTTATTCAAGTTCTTTCTCCAACCGAACATACCAACGCTGGCCCGTGCTATGAGCTTGCGCACACTGCGCACACGCGAACCTTTTTTGACCCCAGGATCAACTCGTTCCGGCGTGATGTCCATGAAGGATTTAGGAGTGGGCAGCCTTGATTCGCGTGGTACTTCCAGCGAGGCGAGGGGTTGGCCTCTCTTCAAAGCTCCGCTTTCGGACGGAGAGCCCAAATGGTTGTGTAACAGAGGGGTCGGTGAGAGCGGATATCTGCCGGAGAGTTCTGACACACGGAACGCAGGGGTCGACACATGAGAGCGATGTAATGGTTTCTTTCGCCCAGCCTGAGCGAGTGACGGTGGATTGAGCGGTGAGCTCATCTTGGGCTCAATAGACCCCGCGGGAGCGACTTTCCTCTGGTTCTGTGGGTCATGTCTCTTTAGTTTCTCGATGCTCGACTCCAGAAGATCCATGGATCTGGAAATCTCAGTGTGCAGGGGCGTGACGCTTTTTGGGGCTGTGGCAGGTCGTGACGGGGATCTAGGGGCTGCGTTGTCTGGCATAAACGTTGTAGTTGCGCGTTTCCAGTCCTTTTGCTCTCTTTGTCTAAGGGATAGTGGCGGCGCCGAAAAATCTGGCCTCCGCAGTGTGCTTGATGTCAATGATAAAGTGTGCTCTCTGACGCGAGGACGGGGCGAGCAATCTTCAGTAACTCGACTTTTCGTAGGCTGAATTATGCTGGAGTCTTCGATGCCATAAGTATAACGAGAATCCGACGAGACGTTAGTGGTTCCATCCCAATGCTCATGTAGAATGTGTGAACCTTGAACCCCCCAACGCTTTTTGACAGAATATGCCATCAATTCTTTCTCCGCTGCATTGAACATTGGAGAACTGCGCATGCGTCGTAGATGCATAGTCTCATGAATGGGAGGAGGTTGGGGGAAAGAGGATTCGAGGACCTGATTAACCGATGTGTCTGTATCAGATTCTGTCTCTTCATATACTGCCAGTGGCGTTGATGATAAACTTGAGATGTCAGGAACGGAAGACGATATTGAAGGTGAAGTCCGCTGATCTGTGCGATCGAGTCCAAAGTCATTGCATAATCGGCGATGTTTACGAGGATCTACTGGTGGATTCCTCAATTCTTGAACACACTGTCCACCGGGCAAGACGGAGGGGCGAGCGGAGGGGCGGGGTGGAGTACCGTAGGAAGACGTTCGAGACAAGGTACCTGCATCGTTTGACCTGGATGCAGAAATGAACGGAGACACATGGAGAGAAGCAGGCGATTCCCTGGAAAGGCGGTTGTAAGAATCGAGTAATGAGTTTAATGCAATAGATACCTTCTCTGATCCTGTGGAGTGTGCACTGCTTGTACGTAGCTCGGCTTGTTCATTGAAGGAATGGGCGAACTGTTTCCATGAGTGACCCGCGGTTTATTAATCGGAAGAATGTACCCTCTAGACTTTTCTTGACGAGGCGGGGTGTGAAGATCGCGCAAAGAGCGGGAGTGAAGAAGAGACCGTGGCTCAGAGGTCCGAGCAGTAGTCATGACCTGCATATAAAAGCGAAATAAATAAATCTACGAGCGTTGTTATTAGTACTACTATCCAATGAAGAAAACAAAGAGGTTTACGGACAAGACCAAAATTGAGGCTGCACGCAGCCAGGAAAGGAGGTGGTAGTAGGAAGAGAATCTACCGCAACCAAACCTACCGCAACAACACACCTCTTGACAGGCAGGCATCGACAATGACATGTCCACAAGTTCAGGCCCATAGTAATCAACACGTACAGCAACGCCTGAAACCTGACTCGCAGTGAAAGATACTTATCTTGATGGTAAACACTTTGTTCATCACGACCCTGCAGGCCCTGATGTCAATCAATGTTACAACTTAATCCATCTGGAACCTCAAAAAGTTTCTCATCACGCCTCTCTCGTCATTGAGTTATCCCAGAAAATTCATGGATTGCTCAGAGTCAGTATACATGAAATGAAATGAATTCTACAACGGCGATCAGTATGCCTTCTTGCCAGCAGCAAGCTGAAGGTGAGCACTGTGCTCGTCGTAGGGGAATTTGGACAAGGGGATTTCGCGCCAAAGGTCGGGGGTAAGGAAGGCATATGTTTTGGTGATCTGTAAGGCGTTGAGCATTGCCCGATTTGCACGAAACTACATTGATACTCACGGCAGCGAAGGTAGCTTTCAAGAAGTTACCCATGGTTGCAGTCGAACCCTTCGATTGTGTATAGCAATCTTCCACACCAGCGAGTTGAAGGAGGCGTTTTGAGGCAGGGGCAGCAACGATACCAGTTCCACGGGGAGCAGGAATGAGGCGGCACATGACGGAGCCAACCTTTCCGCTGACCTTGGAAGGCACAGTATGGGGCTCTCCGAGGGCAGCACCCCAGTAACCTCTTCGTACAGGGATGACAGAAAGTTTGGCGAGGATGATGGCACCACGGATAGCAGTAGCAACTTCCTTGGCACACTTGACACCAAGACCGACGTGACCGTCAGAGTCACCAATGGCGACGAAGGCCTTGAAACGTGTACGCTGACCAGCACGGGTTTGCTTCTGGACGGGCATGATTTTCATGACCTCATCCTTGAGCTTGGGAAGGAAGAAGTCGATAATCTGGTACTCCTTGACGGGCAGCGAGAAGAGGTAGATCTCTTCCATCGACTTGATTTTACCGTCCTTGACAAGACGGCCTAGTTTTGTGACGGGAGCCCTGAAAGGCGAGTTGGCAAAACCCGATAACAATGATCGCAGGGAACTCACCACTCCTTCTCCTCGTCCTTGCGTCCTCCACGACGGGGGCCCCTGCGACCACGGCCACGGTCTCCACCACGTCCACGTCCAAATCCACCACGTCCTCTGGGAGCAGCGTCAGCCATTTTGCGTTTTTGGCGAAAGAATTCTGCGGATTAAGAGCAGAGTCAGTTCAAAGGTCATCCAAGTGGTCAGTTGCCCATCCACCACATCCTGGCATGATTTGGTGCACGAGAAGCTGCAGACACGTCCAACATGCACAGAGAAGGATCTGGGAACATAACGGGAGGTGAAATGGGTACTCACAAGTCTTGAGGTCGCTGTCTTGCACGGCGGTGAGCTTGTCCTGTAGAATTTGCTATGTTGAGCACGTGCGACACGGAGATTGCCGAAGTGTGGTCCTGTTTGTCTAAAGCGCTCACCTCCAATGGCCAGGGGTCGAGATTAAAATGTTAAAAAAACACCTCCAATTATGTATCGTACGCGGCAGAGCTCTATTACAAAAGATCTTTTCTGTTAAAAACAAAAAAAAATGTGCAAGAAGGATATTGCAAACATGGAGGATTGAGTGCTAGGGTTAGGGTCAATTTTTTGAATTGAGTCACTGATCTGATCACTACTCCTTTCCCTACGCCAACCTTCTCCGTCTACCATGCGATACTACGAACAAAAATACCCTGAAGTTGACGAGCTCGTCATGGTCCAGGTCCGCCAGATTGCGGAGATGGGGGCATACGTTAAACTTGTCCGTTTACTCTTTAATCAACTCAAGATCCTCCTGATTTGTGATATGATTTGCAGCTGGAGTATGACAACACAGAGGGAATGATTTTGCTCTCAGAGCTCTCCAGGCGACGCATACGTTCAGTGCAAAAGCTTATCCGAGTCGGCAGGAATGAGGTCGTTGTTGTTCTTCGTGTCGACAAAGAAAAGGGTGAGCCCATTCTTCTATCGAGCCGAGATCCACTTAAAGGCATCGTATGAAGGATACATCGATCTCTCAAAACGTCGCGTTTCGCCGGAGGACATAGTAAAATGTGAAGAGAGGTACATGAAATCAAAAACTGTCGCGTCGATACTTCGGCACGTTGCGTCTAAACTGCCGTCTCACGATGTTGAGGCAGAGATCAACGCTGCCTCTCCTACTAATGCTGCGGCTCCTGCTGTGTCTACCCCGGCAGAACCTGTAGAGAAGGAGAGCAAAAAGGCCAGGCGCGCAAGACAGGCAGCAGGGGAAGACGTTGGTCCGCAGGAAGCGGACATACCAACTGGTGGCCCGAATGAGGAAGAGCGATTGGAGAAATTGTACGAAACTATTGCCTGGCCTCTCGGCAAAAAATATGGCCATCCATATGATGCCTTCAAACTGGCTCTTACGTGCGTGCAATGTCCTTTTTCTTTCATTTCATCTGCTAATAGGAGGCTGCAGAGAAGGAGACACCGTTTTTTCGTCTTTAGAAAGCCCCATTCCGCCAGCAACACACTCCCTTCTCATGGCGACGATCGCAAGGCGCCTGACGCCACAACCTATTAAACTTCGTGCTGATATCGAATTAACCTGCTACACCCCTGCTGGTATTGACGCAATCAAAAAAGCTCTTCGTGCAGGTGAAAAGGCAAGCAGCGAGGCAGTGCCGATCAAGGCAAAACTTGTGGCGCCACCCCTTTACGTTCTTAGCACGAATGCAACAGACAAATATGCCGCTGTAGAGCGACTGGAGAGGGCCATTGAGAGCATTCAAACTACGATCGAAGATCAGGGTGGGAACTTGGTGGTTAAGATGAAGGTAATCTCATCCAATTTCATGGTGTAAACACTGCTGATAGAGAGGACAGCCCAAGGCAGTATCGGAAACAGAAGAACAGGATCTTGCACAGCTCATGGCGAAAGCAGGACAGGAGAACGCCGAGGTGTCGGGTGACGAGGATGATGAAGAATAGATAGGAAATGCGCACGCCTTACGATAAACTTCCGGCGTTTTGTGCTCCATGTGTTGTTGTATCTATTACGTTGACAAGTGAAATTTTCTCTAGAACAAGCTATCAACGTCCCTTTGTTCTCGCCTTCTGAAGAACTCCAATTAAGTATCGAGGACAAACTCACGTAACGTGCAAATAGGTCACAATGCTGATCATTTCCTTAGTCTACAAAATACACAAGTAATCGGTGAAAAAGAGATGTACAGGAGACAAGTTCCTCGATTTCACGTAGTTGTAGTGAGTCGAAAAAAAATCGCTGCCACACCTGATATTGATCTCCGCCCCGTTTCCCCGAACCATCACCCACAAAGGAAGAATGATGTCGTGAATATGGAGCGTTGGGAATGAGGAGCCACTCCATGCTAGAAATGAGCACAAAAAAAGCGAAAACTTTCCACACCGCTCAAGGGTCCTAACGTATATAGTATTCGCAGAATAAAACATCTAGAATACATGCATCACTCTCACACTCAAGCCCTAAGCTGGTTGCGGAGGTTCTGCTCGAGAGGGCCCTTGGGCCGGATGAACTGAAGGTAGGCACCATCCCTGAAGCATGTGTAAGACCAGACGAAACAAGACATGTATACTGTAACACATACTGCAAGACCCGCTTCTCCTCCTTGAGCTTAAGGTAGTCCTCCTTATCGACGTTGGTGAAACCCCACTTCTTGGAGATAATGATCTTTTGACGACCAGGGAACTTGTAACGCGCACGGCGGAGAGCCTCCATGACTACAGCGGCGTTGTTCTCCTTAGTTCGGACAGAGAGAATGACCTGGCCGATGTTCACACGGGCAACGGTACCGTAGGGCTTGCCCCAGGCGCCGCGCATACCAGTTTGGAGCCTGTACCAAACGGGTTAATATACAGCAACCGAAGGGGCAATATTTCTAGTTCACCTATCAGCTCCGGCACATGACAACATCTTGTTGATACGGAGAACGTGGAAGGGGTGGGCACGGACACGGAGATGGAAAGAATCCTTGCCAGAGGTCTTGGTGACGTACTTGTTGGCGCAGATGCGGGCGGCTTCGAGAGCTTCACTGGAGAGCTGTTCGTATTCATCGGAGACAAGATGTGCGCAGAAGGGGAATTCGTCAACGTTGGCGCGCTTACGACCAAGATCGAAGATGCGAATCTATAGGTGGGTTAGATCATGGCAAGAATTATTAGCAAATTTGGCTCGCCTTGGGGTCGGGGACACCACGGTTGTACCTCGATTTGGGGTACGGCTTGTTCTTGCAGTAACGGTAGCAGCGAGCGGGACGGCGACCCATTGTGGCTGTCAAACGCAGAATGTCAGATACAGCCTCTAAGGGTTATCCAGGCATTCCATTCTCCATCCATCCATTTTCAACCCTTGAAATCGCAGTTTTTGGTGGATTCATGTCGGAATGGCCTGTGGGATGCGAAATAGACGTGAAAGGGGCATACTCACAGTAGGGGTGGGGTTTGTTGGAGGGGGGAACCGGCGATGAGGCCCTTTTGTATGGGCTTTTGAGGATGACTAACCTAGCCGATGAGTAATGCAAACTGATTTGTAACGACTGTTTGGCAGGCCCGTCTTCATTAAATAAATCAAAATATCTCAAGAAATTAGTGCACAGTAATATCTTCCTAACATGGTACAGAACTTGTAGCGTAGCGATAACAAATACAACGAATTTGAAGGGGAAGAAGAATTATGGAATGGAGCTGTATCTCCCTAATAGTGACGTTGGTCTCTGGTCCTTTTAAATTTAAAAAAGAAGCGACTTACATATCCGCGCTAAACTGTCCCCGCTGCCAGTAGCAAGCATGCTTCCCGCAGGATTCACGTCAAGAGAGATCACTATGTGGCAGTGAGAAAGAAATCGTAGGGAGCCTCTCAGATTGACACGCACCAGAATTTTTATGACCCTGAAGCACAAATTGAAGGGTTGCGCTACGGATGTCCCAGAACTGGACACAACGATCTTTCGAGCCAGACACAACCCACTGTCCGTCATGTGAGACCGCTACAGAGAGCACATAGTCCTATACAGCATGCGGTGTCAGTGTTAAGGTACGCAGGACAGAATGAATAACGAAAATCACTTTATGACCAACGAAATCCATTGTACCCATAGATGCAGATCCACTTTTTTCGCCAGGCTTCCTGAGTGCCAACTCTCTATCCTCTTTGCGCCCCGCAGGACCTGCAGTAAGTGCGCTGACGTCCCAATACTTGAGCGTCTTGTCTAAGCTACCGCTCACCAACCCCCTCCCGTCGGGAGTAAATGCGACACTGTATACGCTGTCACGATGCCCACGCAGGCGTTCAAGAAGCACGCCAGTCGAAACATCCCAGATGCGTACGATTGTATCAAGTGAGCCTGCTGCGACGAGCTGACCGTTCGGAGAGATGGCGACAGAGGTAACACCAGCATCCGTACTAGCCGAGTCAGCGTCAGTAATCGTAAGAATTTTACAGTGGGTGGTAGAAGGCGGAATAGATGATGATGTGGAAGAGGGAGGAAGGGAAGAGGAATCCATCTCCCAGATCCTAGCTGTCCTGTCACCCGAGCCAGAGATGATGAAGCGCCCGTCGAGCGAGAAATCAAGAGAATAAATCTCTTGAGTGTGCCCTACGAAAATGTTACGGATGCGTCTTTTGGCAATATCCCAGATCTACACACAAGTAAGCACACGGAAATGGCAGGAATTGGGCATACTTACGCGGATCTGTCGGTCCTCGGCCCCAGTGGCGAGAAGCTTACCATCTGGGCTGAAGCGAACACTGCGAATGTAGAGATCTCCCGAGTTGCCAACGGACTCATCAGAGAGGACGCTGCGAATATCATTCAGTGTTTTGACTATATGAAGGCTATACAAACGAACCAAATCTTCCCCCCAGTTTTGACGTCATAGATCTGGGCCGTGCGATTACAACCCGTAGCAAGGAACTTGCCGTCCAACGAAAATTGCACACAACATACAACACTGAGGGTAAAGTAAGTTATTCAAAAGGCATTTGGGTTTCAGGGAACAGAATTTACCTTGCGTGCATAAGGTTGTGGACTAGGGTAATGTCTAGTGTCCGCTTAATGCGTGGATTGTAGAGAGCAAACCAGTCGGAACCTTCCTTTCTAAATTCGGGTGGGACAGAAGTAAGAGTTAATTCATCGGGAAACGTGGATTGAGGGCTCGTATTAATGGGAGGGAGAGTGACCTGATAGTCAGATGGAGACCGGCCATGAGTACGACTAGGGCCTGGACCGGAAGGGTAGAGTGAGCGTGTTGAAGGTAAGGCATCAGGGTCGTGGCTTGGGCTTGGATCTATTTGAAATGAGAATGTTATTTAGAAGCAGAGAAAGAGACGAACCTCCTTCAGACTTGGGACGTTTGGTTTCGCGATTGTCAGGAATTCGTTCTGCTTCGCGTACGTCACGCTGCTTCATGCGGAATTCTGCATCGGGCTCTGGCTCGGGGATGGAGGCTTGGGGAGGGCGAGGGGGAACGCCTGGAATGGGGACAGGTTGGAAGCCAGGAATTCCCTGGGGATTTGCAACCTGACGTAAGTTGGAAACCTCGAGGCGAAGGCGACGTAGCTCGTCCTCATACTGCTGGCGAACTTTTGCCTGCTGACCCTCGAGGTCGTAGAGGGAACGACGGATGTTATTGACCTCATTGACCTGATGATTGACTGGGGAAAACGATGAGAAAAAACGCAAGGGGTGGGTAAGTTGACGGACCCTGAGCCTCAAATTCATCTCTCTGGGAACGAATACTGTCCCTATCGGACTGCAAAAGTTCAAACTCTTGTTTAATTACATCTAAGGCGTCTGTAATGCGCCGAGAACGTTGCTGTACGATTGTTAGAACGGGATATTAATGAAAGCAAGGGACTTACATTGTAAGGTGGATTGGAGGACATAGTGGGAAATGGAGAAGAAGAGCTGTGTTTTTAACTTGGAATGATTGAGACTCCTTCGCGGAGTTAAACGCCCGTTCCTGAGATTGACGTATCACGTGACAACTTCATAATGTGGTCGTGTTTGTTTACAAAGCCTGAGACCCTTTGCTTCATTCCACCTCGAGGTCAGTGCAGATCCAGCCTGTTAACGTACAATCGCTGATCCATCGCTGCAGAATTTACATCCAAGCTCACCCCCATTCAAATCAATCAAGTTGGCAGCCCATGTCGCTCAATACAATGTCCAATTTTATAAAACAAAAATCTAGTCTTTGCCCCACGTTCGTCCTCGTATTTTCTCCTACTCTCTTTTGTATTCATCCTTCTCATCTGCAGCAACGGCCGTCAAGCCGTTGGAGATGGGGCTTCTCTTCCTTTCGACACCGAGGCTAGTGTGCTTGCCGTGTGCCATCTCCAGGGCACCGACGACATGTACTACTACTCTACTACCTTCTCTGGCGGACCCGGGGTAACTTTCTTCCTATTCCAAAGTATTCATCTACTTATTTTCTTCTCATTTTCTCTCCAGTGGCGTTTTTGACACCCCTAAGCCAAAATGCCCTCCTGACCGAGGGTCGTCGGACTATGTGACAGGTGGTCCGGCGCCTATCTATTCCAAATCTACCAACTTTCTTTCTTCCTCTCCTGAACTTTATCATCCTTTACAATCCACTAAATCCGAGAAATATCAGTCAACGAATCTTGCAGCAAATACCAACAATATTCAGCAGCACACCTTTGGAACTCGCCCTGTACCCGTCCCCCGTGCCATTCCTGTCCGGTCTGCGTCGGAGCTTTCAACCCCACCTTTGACCCCCGACGATGGAGATGATAGTGACTTTGGCAGCCTTGGTTCCAAGTCCTCCTTATCCCCTGTCGCATTGAAGAACAAGACTCAGGAGAAGGACGCCCTTGACTTTCTCATGAATCTCTTCCCACACCAGGGCATGCAGGCACTACCTTACTCCAGAAAGGTAACGATCTCTGCTCCAAACATGGGCGCAGCCTTTGATGGCGTGGTCCTCGATCTCCCTGGAAAACCTAAGACTCTCTACGTTGATGGCAAGAGTGCACAGTCTGTCACCCTTCGAGAAAGGTGTCTATAATTTTTTCCTTTCATTTATGCACGGGCTGATCCATAATACCTCTAGCATCGTTGCCCTATTGGATTTAGCTGATGAGAAACTCGGATGCTCCGCCCTTGTCATCGTCTTAGAACGAGCATCTCCTAACCTGGGCACCATCCTGCACTCTCTCATGTACGTTGGCGGAGTCGTTGTCACGAAACCTGTTTTCCAGGTTGATTCTGCCTATGTTCTTGTTGGACTTGAAATTTAGTTACGTGCTAGTTGATGATGTAGTAGTAGTTTCCTTTTTCTTGACTGTTGTTTTTCTGGTTTGTGAATTATGATTTGACACATCTGCCGATTGAGCCGAGGTTTTGTCAAAAATGACAATTCTCACGGGTCACCAACACTGCTGAGGGCCATCACCACCTCTGCTCAAGTGCTGCTTGTGCGGTGTTCGTTGTGATAAGGGTACGTCAAGTTAGACGCTTTATGGGGCCGCGTTAACCTCTAGCTTGTCAGATGCCGGCTAACATTGGGAGGATGGCAAATACCGTCGTGCAGGCACTCGTTGCTGCAGTTGGACGACTCGACAAGTCTTTTTCGCCAGCTATCACGATAAATCGCCTGCGGAAGCACCATTTTACTGCCTCTGACAGCATCCACCTCTTCCATATTGCCAACGCCACCTTCTGGTTATACCTTATGCGCGAGCCAGGTTTTCCCACAAAACTCGCTATCCCAGTGCTCTGGACCTTGGCTCTCCTCGTACCCTTTACTTCTCAATTCTTCCTTCCTGCAACTCCCGTATTCATGTGGCTTATCACCTATTATACATCACGATTTATCCCAACTGAATGGAGACCAAGTATTTCCGTGTCCCTCCTGCCAACTCTCGAATCCGTATTGTATGGCGCCAATATTTCTGATATCCTCACCCGTTTCACACACCCCCTACTCGACATCATGGCTTGGCTACCGTACGGTGTCGGCCATTTCATCCTTCCCTTTTTTGTTGCCGCATTCCTCTGGCTTTTCCGCTGCAAAGAATCCCTCCACCTATGGGCACGCACTTTTGGCTACCTCAACTTTGCAGGCGTTGTTATTCAAATCTTCTTCCCCTGCTCAGCACCGTGGTATGAACTCATCCATGGCCTTACTCCTGCCAACTACACCATGAAAGGTTCTCCTGGTGGCCTTGCACGTATCGATGCCCTCCTAAGTTCCCATGCCTACACCATCGGATTTTCAAACGCACCAGTCGTTTTTGGTGCTTTTCCATCTCTTCATTCAGCATGTGCGACGATCGAGGCGTTATTCATGTCGCATTTCTTTCCCCAGACAACACGCTACGTCTGGATATACACAGGGGTGCTATACTGGGCCACGATGTACCTAACACATCATTACCTGATTGATGTTGTGGGCGGTGCCTGCCTTGCGATTGCATTTTTCTATCTTTTCCTGCCTGACAGCTTGCGTGGTGATGCTGCGCTTGCACCGCCTAGTGGATCTGGCAATCAAAGGTCGAAGTATGAGATGTATGATTTGGAGGACCCGGCAGATGCATCGGCTTTTGAGCTGAGCAGTGCTAGCGATGATGAGGAGATGGACATCACCTACCGATCGCCAAACCTTGGCTCGACGTTTGCTGCGGCTGCAGCTCCAGCTTCAAAAAAGGGCCAGCAAGAGGCGGTAAAGAAGAGTCACCGACATACTGCTAGCATTGCTAGCTTGATTCGTGGAGAGGAAAGGAGTGCTGAGGATGGATGGAGCCCGGTGTCTGCGACATTTACAGTGCCCAAGTAATACTTTAGCTTATGTAGATAGATTGTAATAGATTGATACCCACTGCCATTCTGTTGAAAGTGTGACAGTCACGCGTTTCGACGCGTCTTCTGGTTTTCCATGTATGTTCTGCCTCCTCACCTCGCAAATGGCGACACATCCTATGCTGAGCTCTACGCCGACATCCTCGCCGCGTATCGCTCGTCTCCAATGACCTCAGCGTCCTCTGTCATCATCCTCGTCGCTGCTGACGTCGATGCTCTTTGTGCTGCACGAATGCTCAGCACCCTCCTTCATCACGACGACATCATATATCGAATCATTCCAACGCCTGGATATACAGAACTTATTCATGCTGTCGAGGAAGCAGTCCAAAATCTAGAGGTGTGCATACTCTTTTTCGTCCTAAATATTATTCATGACGTACAATTAGCTTCGTACTGTCATCATGATCAATCTCGGTGGATTTCTGGATCTCGCAACAGACTCTTGGTTTGGAAATGCAGGATCGCGTCTTAAAATACATGTTATAGACTCCTTGCAACCTAAGAACCTGGCTAACTACTGGGAGGCACCCGATGTATACGTGTGGGATGACGGGAATGTACAAGCCCTAGAGGAGTTGCGCAAGAGCTTTGATATCACATTTGTGAGTTGTCTCTATTGCAGTTCCTCGATAAATTATACCAATGACATTCGACAGGTTGCGCCTGAACACGAGTCCGATTCAGAAGACTCAGATGGCTTCAATGACGAAGATGAAGAGTCTGAAAATAATCCAGAAGAAGATGAGGAAGAATACGCAGAAACGGACTCCGCAACAGGCAAACGGCGGTCATTGGGTCGTGCTGATAAACCCACCAAAAGGCGGAAAACGAGTCGTGAGGCATGTGGAACGTGCTATTGAGCTAGCTCAAGTGTTGACGTATTTGCCACCAGCGGCAGCGTAGGATTTCTCGTGAGGAGTATCGAGCTCATCAGGAGATCGTCGACGCTTATTATAGGGTTGGTACGTCTTATGGTCAGAGCGCATCGGCTGCGATATACATTCTAGCAACCGTCCTGGAGCGTGTAGACAATGACCTATTATGGTGTGTCTGTTGCATACCTTTTCGTTTACTCACCTCACCCATAACCCCATAGGTTGGCAATTCTGGGCCTTACCTACCAATATACCACATCTAGGATCTCTAGGGACTACTATGATACCCAACAGTCTATTTATGACGATGAAGTTTCCAGACTCAATCCCCTTCCGTCAGATGGTGGAGCCCTTGCATCTCTCAAGCCAGATGATATCAGCGTTCGGGCTTCAGATGAACTTCGATTCATGCTCTTTCGACACTGGACTTTATATGATGCTATGCTGCATTCTAGCTATATTGCAAGTAAACTTGGAATATGGAAGGACCGTGGCCGTAAACGATTAACAGGGCTGTTGGCGAAGATTGGGTTAGCTTCCCAACTGACACCTTTCCTGGACTCACATTGATTGCTCATCCTTCCAGCTTTTCTATATCACAGTCGCAGCAATCCTATGCTCACATGGACATGGACCTCAAAAGAGATCTAGTGCAGAAGCTTAACGACGTGGCTCCGGAGTATGGTCTCGTAGAACTGTCATATCCGTCCTTTATGCGGTGCTTCGGCTATCGATCTCAACCACTGTCAGCTGCTGACGCTGTTGAGGGCATTAGTGCTTTGTTGGATGTTGCCAACGGTGTGAAGATCGATGTGGAGATCGAAGGCGCACGTAATGGAGGAGAGTGGTTTGGAGGTGGGAGAGCTTGGGAGGCTAATATAGGGAAGGAGAGTGCCAGGAAGAGAAGAGAGGAAGACGGAGCTGAGCCACAAGAGCAGCAGATGAACCCAAATGCGACGAATGGAAAGCAGCAGAATACCGAAAAGGAGGATTCGGACTTGAAACCGGCACATAGCTTATGGGTCAAAAACTTCTGGACAGCCTATGACGCACTCAAGGAGTGAGTGTTGTTATTTTTTGAACTACTGAATACTAACGATCCACAAAAATAGTATCGATGCATTGCGTGATTCACTTAGGCTTTCTATGGCGCTTCACCGAGCCATAATTCGTCAAGGGACGTCAATAATCGATAAACAAGATATAAAAACAATGCAGGGTTACCGCATTGTCATCTTGTCGCAAGGTCCTGATCTTGCGCTGTTTACGCTTCCCAGTGTCCTGTCACGGTTGGCTTTGTGGTTGGTTGACGCGTTACGTGATAGGCTTCCACCTGCAACGACTGGCCCCAAAGGGAGACGGAAGAGTTTACCGATCGTTGTTGCATGTAGCAATGACACGGCAGACACTTACATGATCGTGGGTGTTACAGCTGCGTTGGAATTTGGCGACGTTAGGAAGAAGCATGTCTCATTTCATTTCATTATTCTTGTTGCCGAGTCTAACCAGATGTCCTTCCACAGTGATTTCAGTCGTACCTTCATGCAGGCTAAAAATGCCTGCCATATAGAGGCACAACATACATCGTTTGATGTCTCTGTGCTAGAAATACCTAAACAAGATCTGAAGATTTTCTTGGAGGCCTTGTGTGAGGGTCCTGAATCATGATGGACGTCGACTTATTATAACAGCATGTACATATGTACCAAATAATCAATTATGTGTGTACCATTATGACATGGGAGATCTAAGGAGTATCTCTTCGTAGCAATGCAGACAAACCATTGGACCGTATTTGAACGTGTACTTTAAATCAAATCTTATTCCGAGGAAGAGATGTCATGTCAATGCTAAGATGGATAAAGACGTCGTGCAAACTTTCAGTAAAAATACATGGATTCAGCATTGTCCCCAGAAAACATTAAGTTAAACATGCGTTAAACAGTGCAAACGCTCAGATGAGGTGCCATTAAACCTTGAAAACTTTGATCATTTTGATCGTTCACAATTATTCAGAAAATATCATACCGTGTAGAAACAAGCGATGCCTTTCGGCATCATACACAACAGACGTCGTACCGGAGGCAACATTTCCATCATCTTCGAATACCTGTTGTACATTACACCGTTAAGACAACAGAACCTGATGTATTTCAAATCCAATGCGGAAAGGCTGACCGTATCAAGCTTGTATTTTTCTCCGTAAAAAGACGAAGGGCCGGTATTTATTGAGGCTCGCAGTGCTGAGGACGGTGCAGGAATGGAGAAATTACGGAAGTGTTTAAAAAATAGGGTGGGTACATCGGGAAAGCCTAGGAAAGAAAGTCTGTCAGAGAACATAAAGAAACAGAGGAGACTAACCTGCAGCCCATAGCGCGCCACGAGAGTCGAGAGAGATATTGTCCAAAGGACGATCTGCCAAAGAGTTATTTAATATAAGCGGAGGATAAGAACACACACATGTGGTTTACTGTACCTGTATGGATGGCGTCGGTGATGACGAGAGAATCATCTGACTGTCTCTCTAAGACAGTGATACCGCCCATCAGCGAATTGCCGACGTAGAAAGTATCGTTGAGTGCCCGTGCAATACCATTATTGCCATGCATCTTGGCAATAGCATACTTGCAGCCAGTCTGAGCGTGGCAATAGCCGACAGAGGATGTTCTACGGCCAAAGACATCAAATTCGCGCATCTATAATTTAGGCCTTGAGTAAAGCACTATCAAGGAGGGGTAAACTTAACGAACAAGGCCAACTTTGGCTCCATGATCATTGGTAAAGTAGAAGCTTTGGCCATCTGGATAACCAACAAGATCATTGGGGCAGTGGATAACAGGATCTTCAACGGTACGGATATGGGTCAAGGTGTCGCTGCCAATTATTGTTTTGAAGACTTCAACGCTGGAGTCAGCGCCCACTGCCTGGGCGGAATGGCTGGCAAGGGGAGCGCGGTGATTGACGAGGTAGATGAAGAGTTCCTCTGGGTTAGAGGAAGAATGGACGACGTCCATTCCGTGGGCAGAGAACCCTCGATTGTTGTTAAAATTGACGAATTTGAGGCGTGTTACACGTCCTGAGGCAGGATCGTAGATAGCGACATAGTCGTCAAATGACGCGCTTTGGGCATTCAGGAAGCTAAGCGCTGGAGTCCACGCGGTCCGGCTAGACGGCACAGAGCATGCAAGATAGAGCAACCCTGTGGGTTGATGAAGAACGACCTCTGGAGGATAGTCAACGCTTGTGGCATAGTAAGTCTGAAGCAATACTTGCTTTCGCAGGCCTGTAGTTGAGGAACGGTGATGCAATTATTGTTGCTTAAAGGCTGTATTTGGCGCCAGAGGCCTGCAGTAATGAGAATAGGCTTTAGAGACAGCTGATAAAAGGCTGCGACGACGGCAAGAACGGCGACGAGAATGCTAAGGACGCCCGGCATGGCGGGAGTTAAGGAACGCGGACGCGCGTGATCACACGACCATGCGCTCATAAATTACTTGGATATATAAATATATTGTTATTCGTTATCTCTCTCTCCAACCACCATGGGCTCTTCTCCTTCAAAGCAATCTCCTCACCAACACGTCGATTCCGTCGACGAGAAGCGCGTTCTGCGCGATGAACTCGTTCATGATATGGTTGCTCTTCGGGTCTCCGTACCCCTATCTGCTGACGGGTCTTTGACAAAGTCTACCCTTGCTACCTGGGAGTCAGAGGCAGCCAGTGACCCCAAGACTCTCTTAGCACGCACCATCCTTCAGCACTCGGACATATCCAGTGCTCTTACCTCTCGCACCGCCCGTACAGCTGATATTCATGTCTTCAATAATGTAATTGACTTCAAGACTGGTCCTATCACCAACCAGAAGAGCAGTGGCCGCTGTTGGATATTTGCTTCTACCAATGTGTTTCGCTATTCTATCATGAAAGCACTCAAGCTCAGCGATTTTCAATTATCCCAAGTCAGTTCCTAATCCCGTCGTCTCCATGCCATGTCTTCTTATCACCACATGGTTACAGTCCTATCTCTTTTTCTGGGATAAACTAAACAAGGCCAACTACTATCTTGAACTATCCATTCAGCATGCAGATCTTCCCATTGATGACCGTCTCATTAATCACCTGTCGAACGACCTCGTCAGCGATGGTGGTCAATGGGACATGATTGTTAACCTTGTTGAGCGCTATGGTCTCGTTCCTCAGACTGTCTTCCCCGAGTCCACCCATTCATCACTTTCTTCTCCCATCAACGCTCTTGTCAAGACCAAACTCCGCGAACATGCTCTCATTCTGCGTCGTCTGTCCTCGTCCTTGCGTGCATCTCTTGTTCCCCAAGACGTCATCACTTCTACTTTACGCGCCAAGAAGGAGGAACTTGTTAAGGAGATCTATACCATCCTTACCGCAACACTCGGTGTTCCGCCCTCGGTCGATGACAAGTTCACTTGGGAGTATACTGACGCTGATGGCAAGTTTGGCAAATGGCAAGGCACACCTCTCGAGTTTGCTAGGGCCTTCGTTTCCAAACCTTACCCTGTTTCCGACTCGTTTTCACTGATCAACGATCCACGTAACGCGTATTCAAAGCTTTACACGGTCGACAAACTTGGAAATATCTGGGGAGCCCGACCAGTCCTCTGTAAGTCAAGTATCATGGTCTCTTAGGAGGCTTTTGTGCTTATCTGGTGTCCTCAGATGTCAATACTGAGGTTGAGAACATGAAGGCTGTCGTTGTCAAGGTCACTTTGCTTTTCAAAACGATACTCAGCAACCTTACATTTTGCATAGATGATTAAAGCTGGCCATCCTGTCTTCTTTGGTTGTGACGTCGGTAAGCTCTCCGACCGAAACGCTGGCATCATGGACACTGCGCTCTTCGAGTACGAACTTGCATTTGACATCACCCTGGGTCTGACGAAAGCCGAGCGTTTGCAAGTCAATGAATCTGCCATGACTCACGCCATGGTGATTTCTGGCGTGCACCTTGACGAGAATGGGAAGCCTGTCAGATACAAGGTTGAAAACTCATGGGGTGACGCCCCTGGCGACAAGGGATATTTTGTCATGACTGATGCATGGTTTGAACAGTAAGAATTATCTCCTCCTGCACTTGCAAATGGTTCTGACTTGTGTAGATTTGTCTACCAGGTTGTTGCACCTAAGGCCTTCGTCCCTAAGCAACTTGTTGAGGTTTACGAGTCAGGAGAGCGTGTCGTGCTACCTGCTTGGGATCCCATGGTATGTTAATCATCCTTCCCGAGGACAGCTTAATTAATTGACCCTAGGGCGCTCTTGCTTGATTGTGGGTGGTGACCTATCTTACATTATCATTATCGTTCACCATATTAAATGATGATTACTCAAACGTTTTTCATGGGTGGATATACCTGAAATATACACACTGTGGCAAGAAAATCTACACAGAGGAATTTAGGTCTTGAGGCAAAGATTAAACTAATGAAAATTTTCCTTCAAGGTTAACTTAGCTGAACATTGCATGCTTAGTAACCACCACTTAAGGCGTAGGTCTCATACCTTCATTTTTAAAAGTTCTATTGAAAAATATGTAAAAGAAGGGGGTAGGTGCAATATAATACAGTTCAGATGATTACTGAGAGATAAAATAATGAAGAGAGAACGTCTAAAGATCTATGTATGTGTATGTCCATGCTGAAACGATGAGGGTGTATCAGAGTATGAATATCTAGATGACAGTCCATTATGCGAATTGAATGATGATGGCTCGTGTGTTTGCGAAGAGTTTGTAGGTGATGTTGGTGAGCTTAGTGGTGAGACAGACCATCTTCGAGGGAGAGTAGATCCCAAGGTTGTGGTCCCTGATGTTCTGTTGCTCATATATGCACTCGTGGTTATTTCAGTTTCTGTCGGTGAAACTGGGAAAGGTTGAAGAAGGTTGGGGTCAATCTGATTACTGCTATGCGGCGTTGGATTGGGTGGTCTGGCGACATCTCCTGATGAACTGGAGGGGCTGAAAAGGGTCTTGTCTCCCTTCTCCATAATAGACATCTCTGCAGACGATTGGGTAGTCCGTCCCAGGCTGCCACGTGTCCAAAGGCGGTCAATCCCAGAGTTGAGAAGGATATTGACATAGGTTATAAGGATGGTGACGGAAAAGATCACTGCAATAACCAGGCCAATCACCGTCCGAGCAATGGGGGAGACGTTGAGATTCTCTGCAAATGCAATCATCAAGCCGTTGCATACAAGCCGAATGATTGCTAAAAAGGTAGAGAACATGTCTCCGCCTCGGCTCCTACATGGTCGGAAGACGAAGTAGGCAATGACCGTAAACGCTTCCAGGATCACGATGAGTATGATCTGAGCCTGTCCGCTGACTTGGACGAAGGCTATAAATATGGCCTTCAAGAACGCAGAAAATAATAAAGGGACGAAGAAGTAAAAGCGAGGGGCGCGGTATTGATTGAAGAGGGGTCCCTCGCATGCTAGCATTGCTCTGTCCCCGTAAAGAGCGTCTCTGCCTTCACGACGTGCATAACGCAGAATAATGAATGTGGGAACTAGGATGACGATAAGAAGGACCAAGAAAGCAATGACCGAGAGCAGAACAGCCAGCCAAGAGTCGCGTAGTGTCCATTGATAGAATGCTAAAACAACGACAGGCAGAAACAGAATCAACACCTGTAAGATCGATAAAGTCAGATACAGTATACCCGAGCACTCGCAAAAACCTACCAAGCGGATTCCCCATGCTTGAACAAAAGCTAGATAATCTGCTGTGAGGCTTTGTTTACCAGCATTGTCCTGTCTCTGGATGCGGCATGAAGCAACAACAAATATCCATGCCAACAGAAAAACACCCAGAGCACAAGCAATAAGAATGAGTGCACAGAAAAATGTAGTCATGAATGCATTGGCAGTGGCGATGTGCAGCGTATTCACGTAAATCGGGATACCAGCCTGCAAAACATTCGATGACGTGGTTGTAACAGTCTGAACTTCCCCTTGAGTAGAAGAGTCCAGCGCGACAGGAGTAGAAAGAGACGTTGATACGGCAGACAATAGATATCTTGCCCATGAACTTGAGAACTCGGTTGCTCTCCTGGTCAACGGAGAAGAATAGTCTGAAGTGGATGTGATGAAGTTGTATGGGCTGAGCTTTCTGTTGACGAGCCCTACAGCCGATGTAGAAGTTGAGTTGGCAAGAGTTCCACCGGTCAAATGACGCATCCGATCGATGGACGGTTGTAAAGATGATGTTGACGATGTCGCAAAAAGGCCCATTGCCCATGCGAAGTTGAGGGTGAATGCGCGATATGCCGAAGGGTAGTTGAGACTGAGGAATGAAGTAGACGCCACGGTTTGGTAGAGGAAAAGAAGGTCAATCAACCTGAAAGGCAAAAGAGCTTCCAGGGACATGGATTGCCACAGAGCCACACAAAGTGTGGCAAGAGTGATACCGCCTGTTACCCATTCAACGGATGGTTGATGCATAGTCCATCCATTAGAGAGAGTTGCCTGTACGCAAGCCTTGACATCGCCAGTACTAACTTCTGTCAAGATGAGCTGAGCAACGCCTTCAAGATCAGGGATTTTGAAAGCAATGCCCGGTATCCTGTCTTGCACGCCGAGAGACTGAGGAAGAGGCAGAGAATCGGCTCCGGTGAAGTTATACATCGGGAGTGGGCACAAAGCCCCATTGAAGATGCTGCATAGGTCCAAAGTAATATTGATAGCACGGATGCCATAGACGTTAAGCAGAAGGTTGGCGGAGACATTGACATTGGCTTGCTAGAGGGTATACCCAGGTTACTTAAAAATAGATGATATGGAACTGCGCAGTAACATACGACACTTGCGACAGATACGTTGAAGGAAACTGACTGGTTAGCGGCAAAGTAGGCAATATCAAACTGTTGGATAAGGAGGGTTTCTGGAGGTTCGCAATATGTTACGGAAGACGTGACTGAATAGATTTAGATATACAATAGACAATATTTAGCAGAGAAGCCACACACATAACGAATCTTCTTTGGCGAAGGAGAACGAAGAAAAAATAAGGAGAGGGAGAAGTAGAGTTCGCAACCTGGCGAGAGAGAAGGACATGATCATGAAGGATGGAGGCAACCTGGAGGGTTAATAATTACAAGTCAGTGATTTGGATGACATGAGGCTCCATTGTCCACATCACCCAAGGTTATTGTTCTTGTTTCGAGAACAAGGTTGTTGCCAGCAAATTTCAACGGCTAGATTTGCCGTTATATATAATTATATAAGGCGAGATAATACCGCAAACGAGCTGCAGGCTGCAACCCAACGCCGGCAAAGAATAGCAAGGAACGTTAAGCCTTGAAGCTTGAGAGCGTCATTGCGCGCCTTCGCGTAAATTATGATCACGTGATCTGACCCGGCGTAGTCCGAGAGTAGTGTTTTCTTGAAGACGTCGCTGTCGTTCTCGGTCACCATGTTGCTCTCTGTCGCTGCCCGCTCAGCCGTCGTCGCTCCCGGTCTGGGTCGTCGTGCTGCCTCAGCCATCGCCCTCAAATACTCCAACGCCGTTTATGGCGCTGCTCTCAAGCAATCTCCTCAGGTTCTCAACAAGGTCCACGCTGACCTCGCCCTCATCTCCAGTGCCATTGCATCTCAACCCGAAATTAGCTCTTTCTTGAGCAATCCCACCCTTTCGGCCTCGGAGCGTGCATCTTCTCTCTCCCAGTTCTTCACCAAGCTTGACGGAGCCGCCTCCAAGAAGGATGCCCTTTCCGAAACTACAAAAAATCTTTTGTCCGTTCTTTCTGAAAACGGAAGGCTGGGAGAGACTCGAGAGGTGATTGAGGGCTTCAATGAGCTTGTTGCTCAGTATAGAGGCGAGCTGGATGTCATCGTCACGTCCGCCGCCCCCTTGTCCAAAGATGTTTTGTCGCGTCTGGAAGCTACCCTCAAAGCGTCCCAGACTGGTCAAAAAGCCAAGGTCTTGAAGATTACCAATAAGGCATGACATATGGTTTCAATTCCTCTCATTTTATTCACCTTTTGTCCAGGTCAACCCTTCCGTGCTTGGTGGACTTATCGTAGATTTCGGTGACAAGACCATTGACCTGAGTGTCCAGTCTCGCGTCACAAAACTCAACAATGCTCTCCAACGTACGCGTATTATCATTGGTCACACTTTTATGACCCGCTAAAAATTATCATTTTTCTAGAATCCGTGTAAGCTACGGGCTTATGGTGTCGTAATGGGTGTAGGGTCGTCTAGATAACCAATAGATCAATATGCGATCTTTTCGTTTTTTTTGCCCCTCGCGTGAGCAGTTTTAGCACTGCAAAGCCTAATGGCTAACACTTCAAATCAAACGTCTTGTCTATCAAAATAGCTTCCGTTGGATGGCAGTGGCAGCACCTCCTTGTAAAACCCACATGCAGCCAAGGCCTCCTAATATCTTCCTGCCCAAATCCTGGCGATTTGCCTAGTTGCACGTTATCAAACCCAT
The DNA here is from genome assembly GCA_018854895.1 of Tricholoma furcatifolium. Lineage (NCBI taxonomy): Eukaryota > Fungi > Basidiomycota > Agaricomycetes > Agaricales > Tricholomataceae > Tricholoma > Tricholoma furcatifolium. The sequence continues at coordinate 24,988 of JABAJV010008577.1, forward strand.
TCCGGAACCGCTTACACCACCAGAAGACCAGAAGTGGCTTCGGAAAGAAAGGTCGCGGTGCTCCTGACTTCTCCTCACTTAGTCGCTGTATTCAGGTTAATCCGCAGTGCTCATGTTGGGGCCGCGGTACATCCTCGCCTTTTCGAAATCCGGTGTTTTCGGTGCGCCACTGAAAGCTAGAGCGAACTCAACCAAAAAAAACTAATAAAGTGAATCGATAAAAACCAGGGCGTATTTCTGCAATTTCCCCAAATTTTCGATGTCGTTACTGAGGATACCCTGCATCATAGTGGCCATGATTGGTTTGCAGGTCACAACGACTGCTCCGCAGCCTCCTCCATTGCCGCAAGAGATCCTTTTATCGACCAGGATGGAAAAATTAGTCAGACAAAGGTCTGGCCCGTTCATTGTCAAGGTTGGTGTTGGCAATTCCCATTGAAGCCAACGTTCCATCACTAACCTATTAAGTGCAGCTGATTTGTTGGGCAGCTGCTATTGGAGAATCTCTGGTCATTGTGGCTAGTAATGTACCACAATTAAAGCTATCTCAGAGGATATTGCGATCGTTAGCGATTCGCGGCACAGAAGAAAGGATTCAGGCGTCACCTCTGTTCATCCTTGCCACTTCCCTTGCTGGTTTAGGAGGTTTCATACGACATAGGTGCTATCGTGAACTGGGCCATTTATTTACTTTTGAGATGAGCCTTAGGTCCGACCATAGGCTCGTAACCACCGGTCCTTACTCCGTCGTTCGTCATCCTGGATATTCGGGGCTTCTTCTCTGCGTTTTTGGAATTGTGATTTGGCATGCGGGCTCAGTATGTTTTCGGTCCATAGATTTAATGCGTCACTGAATACATCTAGGGGTCGTGGGCAAGAGAGTGTGGACCTCTTAAAACAACAATTGGGCAAGGAATAGCAATGCTATATCTAGTCTTAGTATCTGTTATTACTACTGCTCTGCTCATACGGATGTACAAAGAGGATGAAGCTTTATCGGAGACTTTTGGAGAGGAATGGGCAAACTGGGTGGAAAAAGTTCCCCACAGACTCATTCCAGGCTTGTACTGATGATGTAATACAAAGAACTTAATACCATAGCCACTCACAATGTCCACGAAAACAGGTGCTTGACTCAACTACGCGTTAGTGAGATGTATTTTACTAATAAAATTTTTAGCAACATGGTACGATGCAGATCACAGCTCTTGCTGGACATTTTTTGCTGAATATTACATCGTCAAGCCCTATATGTTCATGCGACGTGCCTGTACAGTTCATCAATGAGCACATCGATAGTTCCTGTGAGGACCATGTTGGTTCGTCGTCTCAAGCATCGAGTAGCTCCTCCAAATCACAGAAGAAACGAAGAAACATGGATGTTCATTCTTCTAGTCCAATAATGGCTCCAATATTTGGTCAAACTTCGAGTTTGAAGAAATTTCGGTCCGAAACTCGCATTCCCCCACCCACACCGACGAACAAACGTGTTGTTGATGAAGAATCTGTAACACAGTTACCTCTCAAGCGAACTAGACTCGTTCATTTAGAAGCGGCTGCGCCATTAGCAGAAAAACTTCGTCCAAACTCCTTATCTGACTTTGTTGGACAATCTCATCTGACTGGCTCCGGCGCTCTGCTTCTGAAGACCCTTGATGGAGATTCTGCTGGGTCTATGATATTTTGGGGGCCACCAGGGTAAGAATTGATATTTCCGTTCCATAACCTTGCCTAATGATTCAAAATGACACTGATAGATGCGGGAAGACTACTCTTGCCCGGTTATTAGCGAGGCACGTTGACTCTGCGTTCAAGGAACTCAGCGCGACCGTCGTAGGCGTAAATGATGTTCGCGCTACCCTGGATGAGGCAAAAAGCATGCTTGCATTAACGGGAAGGTCAGCCCCGTCAATAACGTCCGTTTAGATTTATTATTAACGTGCTTGAATACTTACAGAAAGACAATATTATTTTTGGACGAAGTCCACCGGTTTAATAGAGCTCAACAGGTATTTAAGTTGTGTTGTGTGATCAGCATTTGGGATGCCTTTCTTGCGTTTTGTAGGATATTTTTCTTCCATACGTTGAACAAGGTCATATCCAGGTATGCGTCACAGAGATATGAACCTTTTTGATGCATGACTGATTTGCCTTGCAGCTTGTTGGTGCAACAACGGAGAATCCGTCGTTCAAGCTGACAGGCGCATTGCTTAGTCGCTGTCGGTCAGCCATTTTCATGCGTTCAACTTACGCCGCTGAGAATTTCTCAGGGTTTTTGTACTTGAGCGCCTTACGGACGCCGAAATCATGTTAGTTCTTACCCGTGCCATAGAGCGCCTCGGAGACGGGTGTACAGATCCATCTGCAGCAGAATCCAAGCCGCTTACTTCGGAACCGTTGAAGCTCTCTTCGACTGACGCCACTGGAATTCCCTGTGCTTCGTTTCCACAACTAACCTCAAAGATACTATCCAGCATCACATCGCTAGCAACGGGAGATGCTCGTACTGCGTTGTCCCTTTTGGAATTGACCATTAAATCACCCAAAGACACGCAGGAAGGACCTTTACTATCAGCTCTTAAGCGATCTGTATCGGTTTCCTACGATCGTACTGGGGAAAGCCATTATGACATGATTTCCGCCCTGCACAAAAGTGTCAGGGGAAGTCAAGGAAGTGCAGCCATGTATTGGCTTGCCAGGATGCTCACTGCTGGAGAGGATCCAATGTACATTGCACGTCGCATGGTCGTTTGTGCAAGCGAAGATATTGGCTTGGCTGACAACCATGCCCTTCCACTGGTGAGATAGAGACATCTTGACGAGAAAAAAGTTTTAATGAAGAGGCGCTGCCAGGCGATGGCAACTTTACAGGCTTGTCAAACCATAGGGATGCCAGAGTGCCGTATCAATCTTGCCCATCTCGTGGCATATCTTTCAGAAGCTCCAAAATCTACGCGGGCCTATGAGGCATACAATCGCGCTGAAGAGGCGGCCAAACTGGATATGACGATACCTGTGCCGATGTCTATGCGGAATGCACCGACGCAATTGATGAAAGAGTTGGGCTATGGGAAAACCTATATGTACAACCCTGCATATGCGTAAGTGACGACATACAAGCTCTTCACAAAACGCAGAAGTGGCTCATTTTTTGATCATGATGGCCAGGCACCCGGTACATAACACATATCTTCCTATGCAATTCAAAGGAGACGTTTTCTTGAGACCCGAGGGGGATATGAAGGATAGGATTTGGGATGAGGCTGCATTGAGTCTATGGGAACACGAAGCCAATGGGGACAAGGAATGGGATGGCCGATCTATTCGGGGCCCGTGCGTGTGAGATCAGTGCGATAATGGCTTGGAGAGATGTAGAGATACCTTGAACTACGATACCCATGTCCTCAAATACTCAAGCCAGTACAGATTCCGCCGAAGATCCCATATTTCGTGTGCTCGTCACTGGCTTTGGTGTGAGTTGTACCCGGCAGTTGCGTGGAAAATATCTAAATATTCCGGGGAAGCTCAGCCATTCCATCACCATCCTGTAAATCCATCGTGGCTAGCCGTCGAACCTTTGCACAATACCACTATACCACCAGATGATCCTGCTGCTCCTGCTACCCCTGCTGTTGAAAATAGTGAAAACAGCGCTCGGCCTCGTACCCGTGCTATCCATATTTCTGTTCTCCAAATCCCCGTTTTGTACGAAGCTGTACTCGAAATCGTTCCTGGCCTTCATGCACGACCACCAGTACTGCCCAAAAATGTCAAAGAGCCTTTCCCACCACCTCCGCCTACTGGATATGACTTTATCTTCCATATCGGCGTCGCTGGGCGTGGCCCACTTCGGATGGAACGGCAAGCACACAAGCTGGGATACCACATGAAAGATGCAGAGGGAAAGCTTGCACCTTTGGCTTCCTCTTCACCCAAAGACTTCAGTCGCAGGCATGAGGATCGCCCAGTAGTTGATAATTTGCAACGGGAGCGTTTGGGCTTGGAAGTTGAACATATCGGAACAGACACATCTGGAAGACCAACCCGTGGCTTTGGTGGTGAACAATATGAGTCTTTTCCTGATGATATCCCGACTGAGGTGGACGTTACGAGGCTCGTTCAAGATCTGAAGCAGTCTGGAATTGAGGTTGGTCCTTCTCATGATTTCTATCCAAGTCAATCTGAATGCAGCCATACAGCAAATATACACATCGATGGATGCAGGTCATTATCTCTGCGACTTTATTTACTACTGCTCTCTCGCGGAAGCCAAGCGTACAACGAATCCTTATGAGAGGCGTAGGAACAACCAGGTTTTATTTCTACATTGCCCACCTGTCAATCAGCCCCTCGGCACGGCGGAAGTCACGGAGGCGATCGAACGTATTATTCGCTGGGTTTGTAAAGAGATGCAGATACAGGACGAGGAGAATGCGAAGGCTGACAGGTTAGAGGGTAAATGAGGACACTCTAGTGGTCAGTCAGTCCGGATACTAGAGCGAGCTGCCTGCATAGTCGTTTCCTGGGTACCTTTCCAACGTGACTGAGCCCAATGATAATGGTGTCGAAGAGTCGTTCAGCTCGTTGCCTCATTACCTCTCACCGTCCTCACTCTATCTCGTTTCTTTCGTCAAGTGCGCCTGACGTTAACTCTTCTAGAAGCTTCTCGGAGCCCAGTCTTGTCAATTGATAGCGTTAGTGCGACGATTTGTAGTGACGCGTAGTACAGGTTTCTGGGAGATGCTTACTATCACATTCTGAGCCATCGAGCAACGATTGCACGCCGCCGCTACGCGCGACGCGCGTATGGCGTCATCACGTGTGGATCGATAAGGATCACCTGAGATTAGATCGCGCGACTCTTGCTCATGGTCAATCAAATCAAATTTCAAAAAGTTGAAAGGATCTCTAATCATGGTCCCAATTTCTTTCTTCTCCGATGGCAACTAACATCACCTTTCATCCAGGTAAATTTCCATCCCCATCTCCTTCCAACCAATTGACTCATAGGATCACACATCAGGTTCAGTGACCGCAGATGAACGAACACAGTATTTAAACCAAAAGGGCGTCACCATTTGGTTGACCGGTCTTAGTGCGAGCGGCAAGGTTTGTGGAAAATGCCTTGTCTTTCCTTGACATGCATCGATAAAAGTCTCATAGTCTACCATCGCATGTGCTTTAGAGCAGCATTTGCTCCACCTGCACAAATTTGTCTATCGCTTGGATGGCGACAATATCCGGTTCGGTTTGAATAAGGACCTTGGCTTCGATGAAAAGTCGAGAAACGAGAACATTCGTAGGATTGGTGAGGTGTGTGCAATCGCTATCTCTTGAAATTTATGGTCGCATTATGCTCTGCTATTCACAGGTGTCGAAACTTTTCGCCGATTCCGCTTGCATTGTCGTCACGGCCTTCATATCACCTTATATCGCGGATCGTGCACAGGCTCGTGAAGTCCATTCAAAGGCGGGTATACCATTCATAGAAGTATTTGTCGATGCCCCTCTTCATGTCGTGGAGGAAAGAGATCCCAAAGGCCTCTACAAAAAAGCACGAGCCGGTGAAATCAAAGGTATCTTTACCATTTCCAGAACATTTCCTGACAGCTCTGACGAAGCTCATTTTCAGATTTTACTGGCATATCCGCGCCCTACGAGGCGCCAGACAGCCCCGAGATACACATCAAGACTCATGAAACGGATGTCGCGGAGAGTGTCCGTATCATCACAGAATACCTCATTACCAACAAGTACATCTCATGAACGTTGAACCTTGGAACCTGGTTTTATACTGGTGTCAGATATATCAATTAGATTAACTGTACATACACCCATTCTATTCTTACATCCATTTAGAAAATGGAACTAGAGTATTATGTATTCTCGGCACGGAGAGTTGTTTTGCGTCGTCGCCTTGCAAGTCCTGGAGTGACTTGATCATCATTATCGTTATCGTCATCATCAGAGCCTAATTCTTGCTCTTCCTCGATGGTGTCGGTGTAGCTTTTACCTAACATGCCATTCAGTCCCACCTCCACTACTGTCAGCCATTGGGTAAGGTTATCGATAGTCCGTGCCAACTCTGTGTAGGTGTTGTCAACCATAATCAATCGTGTGTAATCCAAAGGCCGAATAGGCGGGCCGTGAAGAGGTGTTGAGTTTATTAAATTGTCCATCGAAGGTTCACGTGCGTGCAGAGCACCTCTTTCAGACGATGTTGGTGTAGAAGCTAACAAGGATGGCTCTGTCACGGTGCGCCGAAGTGGAGGTGGCGTGGTGCGCATGGGTGGGTTACCTAGAGAGAACGAAGAGGCTGCGGCTGCTGCCATATCACCGAAAGCTGAGTGCTGGCGAAGGTAGTCACTATTTGTCACTGAGGAGCTGAGGTTGCTTGAGGAAGCAAAAAAATTCCGGGCGGTGTACGCCGAAGCGGAAGGGGAGGGTGGTAGAAGGTCAGACATGCCCAATTGATGCTCAGACGTCAGAGAGGGAATCTAAATATTGATATATTATGATTGTTTGAGAACTATCAAGTTGAAAAACCTACCTTGAGAACATCCTTTAGTCCGGGGGCGGCAGAGCTTGGGCTTGATCCATTGTCAATACCGTTTTTAGCCCTGTCTAGCAGAGCAAACGACTTGAGTTGGGGTATCAACGGTGTCTCATTGACCTGGCTTTTCTGCAAAGGCGGCTGAACTTCGGACGCGGGAGGGGTAGTTGCTGATCTAGTGCGAGAAAAAGAGGAAGATAGATGGATTGTGACAGGTTTCGGTCGTGTTGATGTCGAAGTATCTAGCGAAAAGGTTGCCTGATGAGCTGTATGTAAGTTGTTGGCTGCAGAGTTTGAATGATTGGGCGACAAGCGACTGTGTGGAGGTAGGGCTTTCCCGGAAGAGGGTGAAGAAGGAGGGAATTGGAAAGCAGAAGGAGACGCAAGATCAAGATCCGCACGCCCATTTCTGCGAGGGCCTAGGGCCTCTCCCGTGCTTTTCGACCGTCGTCGTCCCATGAGTGGCCTAGTCGAACCCGCGGCAGAGGGAGGAAGGCCGGGGGTGATGGTAGCCGATGGGCTCGTCTCGTCGCTTGTAAGGTCTTCATTTTCGGAAGGCAATGAGGGAGTGTCGAGTTCGAGGGGCGTGCGGGTAGACAGATGGTCACTAAGGACCGACTTTTTCGAAGTATCGCTTAGAAATTCCATAGATAAGCTTGGAAGTATACGTGGAGAAGGTGCTAGACTAGAGTCAAAGAGAGCGATTTCATCATCGGACCCCGGAACGCTCGATGATAATTTCGAACGGGATCTTGTCATACCACGCGGCGGATAGACAAAAGTCTTTTGTCTGATAGTTGGTTCATCCCCCGCGGGGTCAAGTATCGGAGGTCGTTTCATAATTGTCCGATCCTTTCCCGGGGAAGGGGATGCTGATGGAGGAAAGGAACTGGGAGGGCTCGGTGTGCCGGGATGGGATGAAATTGGAAAGGCAGGTGGTCGTAGAACCGGCTGAGGTTGTTGGGGAGCAGAATCATCTTCAAAGAGAGCACGCAGAGAAGATGGTAGAGTTGATGACTGAGGCGTCGAGCGAATGGTAGCTTGCGGAATGTTTTCTTCACTTCCCCCATGTAATGACACAGAATTTTCGTCTTCATCCAGACCAGATCGAAACGACCGGCCGCGGACTGTTTCAAACTCCCAAGGATTCTCATCCTCCTCCTCATGGATTTGCAGCAGGCTGTGAGTAATGAGCATGCAGAAATAAGATCAGAATGGAAGTATCACAGACTCTCTTTCCTCCTCCTCTTCCCAGTCTAAGGGTTCCGCAAGACTGGCCCTTTTGGCAGCCTGTTCGAAACGTAGAACGAGGTTCTTCAGTAGTGAAACATTGACTTTGGTAGTCGTCTTGATCCATTTCGATTTAATTAGTTCATCTGCTGGAAGGCGCTACATTTCCTATGTCAGGAAGTAAGAATAATATCAAGATAGGCGCGTACTTCGTTGGGAGATTCTCTCAGACACATTGCCATGAAGTCCCTACAGTCTTTGCTTGCATCGTTGTCTGGAAGGCGCGGTGGCTTGGCTTTGGGTATCAAGTCCATGACTTTGATGTTCTCCAAAGTATTATGAGGGGGGCTGCCTTTGATCATCTCATAGATGGCAATACCGAGACTCCAGATGTCAGCCTTTGTGTCATACACAGGAAGTGTTTGCAGAAGCTCGGGGGCCATCCAATGAGGAGTTCCGGTCAAAGTATTGCGTTTGCTAGAGGAAGTAGCAAGTAATGCAGAGACTCCAAAGTCACAGATGACAACTTTTCCAGTTGCGGTGACAAGAATGTTTGCGGCCTTTATGTCCCTGTGTATGACCGGGACTTTGTGAAGGTAGCTGAGGCCAACGAGGACCTCCCTGATGATGACAGAGACGTATCTTTCCTCCAGGCAGCCTCCTCTCGACGCCTTCATCAGTGATAGCACGCTTCCTCCCTGAGCATATTCCATAACGATCCAAACACGAGGGCCATCCATATAGCATCCGTAATACTTGGTAATGTTCGGGGCATCGCGGAGCTGAGATAGCAGGGCTACTTCTCGCTGTATGTCTCCAACGTCGTCTGAACCAGACTTATCGTCAAGATTGATGATTTTGAGTGCCACAACATTGCCTGAAGGGATGTGTTCTCCCTTGTGAACAGATCCATAGGCACCTTTTCCGATGGTCTCGAGCCTCCTGTAGAGCTGGTGAACGGACACAGAGGAGGTCATACAAGTCCTGAGGGGCACGTGACCTTTTGACTCGAAAAGTTGCTTCAGCCCATTGGCAAGCACCGACTCATATACCACGTTGACCATGGACATCGAACGCGAGTCTGAAGATCAAGTCAGGCGCGAGTTTCTTGCCGTCGTTCTAGCTGGCTTTGGCAACGAGTAATCTCATTTTTACACTCATTTTCCTCGCTGATCTTACCTGTCTAGGCTACTTCCGTTAACTAGTGATAATGGGGAAGAGCCTTGCCCAAAAGCCTTGCTTCCCATTGCCAACAAACCAATGATCGATTATACTCTCGCTTGGATAGAGCAGTCAGGCATCCACGGTATGGTGCACTCTTCTTTAACATCTCATTACTGACTTGTAGCCGATAAGATGTGCTATTAATCTGCCCCTCAATACATCGAGGGATTCTGCACCACCATATTCACTCAGGGACTCCATCATCATTGCACATAGACATACAAACATATGACGAATCTCAAGACTCTAGCGTCGGGACATGCACCCTTCTTCGCCACTTTTCAAGCAGAATAACTGAGGATTTCGTTCTCCTACCTTGTGACTTCCTTCCCCCCGCCACATTACCTTTGAGCACTCTTCTCAATAAATTCCGAGCCGACGCCATATCTGACGGCTCTATCGCAACAACCTGCTGGTTCGCCGAACAAAAGCCTGAAAAGGCTGCTTTCCCGGATGAATGGGGTCCACATCCTCAACCCTCGCCTATCGTTTGGGACGAGGCATCGGGAACATTACTTCATATTGATACTGCTGATGATCAGGATAGGAATGCAGAAGAGATAGAGTTGCGAATGGCATTGCTGTCGCGGTTTGTCCACCCTCTGTTTCCGATGTCATTTTCAATATGCGTTCTTATCTGACAGTTCAGGTATCCACGCACAAGACTTTCATCGGCATATCAGGACTCTCACGTCTACGTTTGTCGACGCACAGTCCTGGATGCTCTTCACGAAAAGCGGCACTTTGATTCGTTTCGAGAAGATTTTCTTCCCTGGCTTCTGAAAATACAGTACCAACGAACGCGTCGAAGAAAATATGGCCGATGTTTGTGGCACGTTATTTTCCCGTTGTCCAACTCTCACATTGACTGCTAGACTTTTCGAACACGACACCGCAAGCCCTTGCGCTGAAACATTCCACCATGTCAAAAGAAACGAATGTCTCTGATGATTCCTTACGAGGCCTCTTATCGAGGGATCCTTCTATTTCTGCCTTGCCGTCTCCGGTAGACGAGGACGACGATTTCTGGGGATCGAATAGCTTCAGAGTTGGGGTAATTGTCCACCGCGCAAGCGCGGGTTTTGCCCTTCGAGTGAACACCATACCCAATTTTCTTGAAATCAATAGACGAGTGAGTTTATAACGCAAGTCTGGTTATCTTGTATTAAATCGGTATACAGTTCGTTTCGCAAGCCAACTGGACTCTGCCCACTGAGCCCAAAGACAGGTCACTTATCGATCAAAAAGCGCAGATATCGAGTGACTGTATAGTTGGCGGTTCTACGCAGGTTTCGGAGCGCACGACGATAAAGAAATCTATCATTGGGCGCCACTGCGTAATTGGGAAGATGGCGAAGATAGTTGGATGTGTTCTTTTGGATCATTGTGTTATCGAAGATGGGTGCGTCTATTATTCACTGATAGGAGTGTTTCTGACTAAATACTTGCAGAGCGAAGCTGGAAGGGTGTATACTAGGAAAGAATACGAAAGTTGGAGCCAAGGCAGAGATGTCACGATGTGTAACACAGGCAGGATATGAAGTTGGTAGCGGAGAGACATTGAAAGGGGAAAAGCTGGATGTGTCTGACTGGACTGCAGGGATGGAAGAGGAAGAAGAGGAAGAATCTGATAGCGAGGAGGAGGAGTGATCAACTTTGCACGTGGTAATTATGGTTTAATAGAAATTAAAATAGGCGATGTTGGCTTGACTTGCTTGCACATGGCTGCAACTCCTGGTAAACCTCGAATCCCTGTGCCTAAGCCAAGTGGAATACCAACTCCAGGTCGCTCACGCGCGTCCTCCACCGTTCTTCAGCAGAACAACGCCGCCAACGCCGCCATCGATGCCGAGTACATGTCTCGTGCCTTTGCAGAGGCGATAAAGGCCAATGACCCTGCTCAACATCGTCCTGCAGTCACATCTCGTTCCCCAAAGTCGGGTCGCCACTCAGTCGCAGGTCGTCCCTCATCTGTTGCGTCTACCTCATCAGTAGCGAGCTCGTCATATCCTAGAGCAAAGACTCCAGTCCAGTCGCACAGTCGGCCTCCTAGCAGAATATCTGACGTGTTACCCAAAGTTTCTCCCAAAGCCTTTGAGGTTGGAGATAATGTGCGCGTAGAATCTCTTGGATTCGAGGGAACTCTGCGATATCTTGGTCCGATCGAGGGAAAGCAAGGGTCCTGGGCAGGTGTGCAACTCAGTGGAGGTTTTGCAGGCAAAGGCAAGAATAACGGTGCTGTGAATGGGTATGTAACATTCATAATTTCTTGTTCTTGATTATTCAATCCTGCCGTCATCCCCTAAGAATTCAATACTTCACATGTCCAGACAAGTGCGGCGTTTTTGTTTCTGTTGTAAAGCTTTCTCCCCCCACAGTAGGTGCCGGGGCTATCCATCGACCACCGTCTGCCGCGTCATCGCGTGGAGGACGTATAACACCTGCTTTTTCTGGTCGACCTAGCCTTCCAGCATCCGCATCCATAACAGCGCCCCGCGTGTCTTCATCATCATCTTCCATCTCAAATGGTCGAGTGACACCGTCCTCTAGCGGGCGTATTACCCCTTCAATGTCTTCAGGACACGTTACTCCTAGCGTTACGCCAGGTGCTCGCGTCCGTCGCCCTCTGACGAAGACTCCATCCAAACCAGAGGTTCCTGTTCCTGTACAGAATTTTACTGCAGGTTCCATAGCATCTAAATACGTGTCTATGACCGCCAAACAGCTAAGCTCTCGTGACGCTGCCATAGGAAGCCCTCGACGTCGCCCAGAACTAGAAAGCCCAACCCGATCTCTATCCTTGACTTCTTCACGAAATCTCGCCTCTCCCATTCGTCCTATTGGATCACCATTCGTGACGCCTAAGCCTGGCCTAGAGGGGCGTGCAGGTTCTGGAACTCTCTCAACGCCCAGCAGAATTCGGGCCTCCGGCTCTCTGACTACGCCACGGGCTCGAATACCCAGTGCAGTCGCAATGCCTCCGCCTGCTTCCCCCATGTCCGCGCGTTCCGTCTCGCTGAGCGACCTCGATGGCTCTGATTTTGACACCTTTTCTCCTAAGGCTGGCCACCCACGCAAGTCAGCTGGTCCAATGTCCACCCGCTCTGACTCAGTGGCTTCATTTCGCTCTTTGGCTGGCGACGAACATCTCATTGACCAACTCCGTTCTCGAATTGAGGCACTAGAATATGACAATGAGCGTCTTCGTTTACAGCAATCATCCGTGGATGCTACCGAGCAAGAGCAGCAACATCAGCATACCCAACATGAGCTAGACGAGGCACGGTCAAAGATTCTTAGTCTTGAGTCGTCCTTAAATGTCTCAAAGGCCAATGTTGATAGTCAGGAGACACGTATAAAGCTTTTAGAAGAGGCAAAGGAACGCATCGAATCAGAATTGGCCTCCACGAGCCGTACGATGGAGGATAGCCTTTCAGCTTCCGAAGCCAAGCTCCATGCGGCGCTCGAGGAGTCAAAAGAACTACAGTCGAAAGTTGTGGAGCACGAGACAAGCGCCCACCGGAAGGAAAGTGCCCTCCGAACACACGAGGAGACGATAGCTTCGTTGGAGGCTCGAATATCCACACTTAACACCGAGTTACATAACGAAAAGGTTGAACTTGGTGCTCAGATTGACGAGCTGCGGTCTGCCGGACAGGTATGGCTTCCTGCGCTTGAGTCACACATGTGTTCATTGTTTTTAGGAAACGATCGCTTTGTACGAAGAGCGGCTCAGCACAGCTGACAGTCAACGATATGATCTTGAAAACCGCATCTCAACACTCGAGTCTCGTCTGCAGAATGCTCAGAAAGCTGCTGCTGCGTCCACGCCGCCACCTTCCAATCTCGGAGCATCTGCCGCAGAGATCGACAACGAGACGCTCCGGGAGCAAATCGTGCACTTGCAGCGCAAAATTGGAATGATGGAGGATTCACTCGAGGATGCTCAGGCTACGGCAGAACGGGAGGAGACACTCATGCGTGAACGGATGAAGCGTCTGAAAGAGAAGGAGGATGCTATGAAGAAAGAGCTTAACGATGGACGGAAAGAAGTCGAGCAAGTTCTCAAATCAGAAGCTAGGGCTCGTGGTAGGATTGAGGAAATTGAGGAAGCATTAAGAGAAAGTACTGTAGCGCTCGAGAACGCAAGGGCAGAGGTGGAGAATCTAAGGGCGGAACTTGCGGTGAGATCATAATCGCTTTTCTAGGAAATCGGGTGTAGGCTGACACCACGGTTATTTACTAGAATCTTAATGGACTGGTTCCCAACAGCTCTGGCGGCGACCTGTCATCTCGTGTGGCCGATGCTGCGCAGCGTGCTGCAAACGAGAAGGCTCAATACCTACAGGAGATCGCAGAGCTTCACCAGTCTATCGAGCGTTACCGTGCTCGTGAAAACACTTCTTCTGTCACCTCTTCTGGTCAGGTAACGGAGCTCAGACAAGAAAACGCTTCTGTATGTCTTTCATTTTTGGTCTGCTCATTGATATTTACGTAGTGGACCTGGCCAGTTACTCGCGAGGATCGGCGATTTAGAGATGAAGATAAGTGCGCTTTCGCAATCTCTAGACGATACCACAAAGGAATTGGAAACACTCCGGAAGAAACATAACCGAGACGCAAGTATCAACAATGGATTACAGGAGCCAACGTCGCGCGCAATGACGTCTTCACCATCTTCTGCCAAGCACGATTCCTCTGCCGCAAAGGAAGAAATAATGGGACTGAAGTAAGGTCTTTGATGCATTTCCTGGGAATATTTTCATGCGAACCTTCACTCTAGACATATTGTGCAGGAATTACAAAAGGAAAATGTGATTAATATGCAACGTATCAAGATTTTGGAATCAGAGAATCAGATCCTATCCTCTGAAGCGAATCAACTACGACAGGTATGGACAGAGAGCGTTGACCGACATCGTGCGTAAATAATGAGATAAACAGGAGGTGCAAATCTTGGAAGATAATCTTGATAAGAGTCTGGATCAAGAGGACAATGTGACAGGGGACAACTTGCGGGGCGTGAACGGGGACGGGGATTCTCCACAGAGGCTAAAGGACCAGAAAAATAGGCTTGAGGTAGGTTTCAAAGCATCAAAGATCAGGCTTTGAGACTGATTGGACTGTAGGTGGAGCAAGAACAGCTGCGCAAGAAGCTCGTCGATGTGGAGATGAAAAGCACTCGAACAATCCACGATGTACATAGTCTTTTATCTTTAAAAGAAACTTTTATACTGACATATACAATAGCTCAATAAAGAAATCAGCGAGCTGGAGGCGTTGGTAGAGGCGAAGGTAATGTGTTCAGATGATGCGACGCACATGAGTGCTGATTGATATCCAGATATACCGCGAAGATGAGTTAGAACAAGAGGTGGAACGATTACGAGAGAAGCTTGCGCGACAGGGAAAGAAGAATTCGAAAAGCAGTACAGACACGGTGGTGAAGGTAGTGAGTGAACCAGTATGCGAGATCTGCGAGCGTCCTGGACACGATATCTTTGGGTGCGATGTGCTGAACAAAGGGGGGATGGTGACTGGAGGAGGAGTTGGTGGTGGTAGCGTGGAGGATCTTTTCTGCGAGGAATGCGAGAGCCATGGACACATTGCAGCGAATTGTCCACACTCTCTTGATGTTTTCTAGTGGATATAATACACATGACGATGGTGTGACGTCACACGACCTATATAAGACACGCCGCCACTCTTCTTCCATCTCTCCACACCATGTCCTACGCCTCCGTCGCAGCTGCAAATGCCCCCCCTCCCCATCTACAGGCAAGTAACCCTTTCTCGTCATCGTCCTTCACGTCCTCAACCACACTTAGCCCCATCCAGATCCTGCTCTTCTCAACACAGATCCCACGGCCAATCCTCCTCAACAACCGGAACCACTCAGTGACGACCATGACGAACCAAAGAAAAAGGAAAACCCACGTCTGAAAGAGGTCAAGGCAGAGGGCCTCTATCTCTGGCACGTCGCCAAGCACCATCTCCTTCAGCCAGGCATTGCTGGGGGCCTCATCGGTGTTGGTAAGTACCACTTCGTGGTGTACGTGATGTCAATTAAAGCTGCTGCCAGTCAATATCGGCCTTCTTGCCGGCGCTGGTTGCGCATTTTACAATCAACCCCACCTTCGCAGAGACCAGTCCGTCATTTCATCTACAGTAGCAGCAGGAGTTGCGCTTTTGTCAGTGGAAGGATATTTATCAGAAAGATATCGCAAGCAAAGGGAGTCATCGATGACTGCGCGTCTGGCAGTCAGCGCGGTAGTACTCGGCGCTGTAGGATACATCTCATATGTGCACACGGCGCTGGACCGTCGAGCCTTGTCCGCCGCCACAGCTGTTGGGTTACTTGCTTTATGGGGAGTTGACAATTAAGTAATAAATAATTGTATTATTATTGTAAATAATTGTGTTTGCATCAAACTTAAATTTTGTTGACCACCACCATGTCGCGATTCTTCAGACAAGCAGACGACTCTGACTCCGATACAGAATCCTCCGACGATGAGTCCATGTACAGCGGCGCCGAGGACGTCCCACAGCGCCCTCAACAACAAGCAAGGCCCGCAGCTGGCTCAATGTCCAGGTTCCTCAAGACCGCCGGCTCCGACTCCAGTGACTCTGACAGTGAAGAAGAGTCCGACGACGACAGCGATGTCCCACCACCCCGTCGCCCCGGTCTTCCCACTGTCGACGATTCCGATGATGAAGAGCAGAGCGATGACGAGGGTCCAGGTGTGCGCATCAAAAGTGCGTCGGAGAGGCGTCTCGATGAGATGAAGGCAACAGGCAAGGCTATTGAAAATGGGTTAAAAATCAATGACTGGGTCGCGATCTCGAACGGTAGTTCATGTGATCTTATTCTAAACCTCGTATTAAAGTCTCAATCGCTTTAGAATTCGACAAGCTCGCACGCATGGTCCAAAGACAGCACAATGTTGCCGAACCCGTCGCACCTTTCTATATTCAGACTGTCGTCAATCTCGAGGCATCTATCAACACTGCCGCTTCCAAGGAAAAGGAGGCAAAAAAGAAGATGAACGCTACCAATGCGAAGGCTCTCACTGCAATAAAGCAAAAAGTTAAAAAGGCCCTCAAGGAGTACGAGGTAGAAGTTAAAAAATTCCAGGAGGTTAGTAGTTAGTTTTACTACTGACTTGACATCTGATCATTGAACTTTTTTAGGATCCTGAGGCGTTCGAGCGCGAATATATGGCTATTGTCTCCCGAGAGCCCGCGGCACCTGGCAGGCGAACTGCCACTCAGACCGGAGACGAAGCCGGCGCTGATGACTTCACCACTGTCGGAAAAGGCGGCAAAGCCATGCAGTTCACCTCAGAGGGCATCTTCAAAAACCTGCAGGCCGTCCAAGAGGCTCGCGGAAAAAAGGTTGGCCTCGAAAAACCTGTTTTCACTCGATACTCATAGAGATTCTCAGAACACTGATCGTGCTGAGCAAATTCGCATCCTTGAGAAACTCCTCGAAGTCGCTGCCACATCATATCAACGTATTCGTGTCCTCCTTGCACTCATATCATCCCGCTTTGACTACAACTCATCTGTTTCATCTCACATGCCCATTGAACTATGGCTTTCTGCCCAGCGGGAAGTCGACCAGCTCGTCTCCATCGTCGCATCTGACGGAAATTACTCTATTCAAGAAATAACAGAAGAGTATGACGAGCTAGTAGAAAGGTCACCTGCCACAGAGGGTGGCGTCGTTCTCATCCGTGGCAGCTTCATCAGCTTCATCGATCGTTTAGACGACGAATTTACGAGGAGCTTGCAGAATATCGATCCCCATGGTACGGAATACGTTGATCGCCTCAAGGATGAAAAAGTCCTCTACTGCACTATCTGCCGGGCTCAAGCCTTCTACGAGAAAACTAAGCAAGACGAGCCTTTGGGACGTGTAATCATGCGACGTCTGGAGCACATATACTCCAAGGTGAGTTTTTCACGGTGTTATGCAGTTGCTTAATTGTAAATTCTCATGATCTTATCAGCCAAACGCTGTCGTAACGGCACTCGAGTCAGCTGCGGACGCATCAGAAATCAAACCTAGCATGATTCTTTCAGTTCAGGGAACAACGACCGCTCTCATTCACTCTCTTTGCGTCTACCTATATAAATCTGGCAATTCTCTCCTTCGGACTCGCGCAATGCTCAGCCACATTTACCACTTTGCGTTGCACAACGACTTTTACACAGCACGCGACATGCTTCTCATGTCGCATCTACAAGAGTCTATTCACTCTGCCGATGTTGCGACTCAGATTCTCTACAATCGCACTGTTGTCCAACTTGGGCTTTGTGCCTTCCGCTCAGGACTTATCAAAGAGGCGCAAGCAACCCTGCAGGATATTTTCACCACTCAGCGTGTTAAAGAACTTCTTGCACAGGGTGTGCACCAGCAGCGTTTCCAGGTGCTAACACCAGAACAGGAAAAGGCCGAGAAGCAGCGCCAGCTGCCGTTCCACATGCACATCAATACGGAACTGCTCGAGGCTGCTTTCCTGGTATCCAGCATGCTGGTCGAGATTCCCATTCTCGCCAGCATAGATTCTGAGGAGTTGAAGCGCAAGGCAATTTCCAAGCCCTTCCGTCGCCTCCTTGACTTCGCCGATCGCCAGGTGTTTACTGGTCCACCTGAGAGCACGCGTGATCATATTATGCAGGCAAGCAAGGCGCTTCAGGATGGTGAGTGGGAGCAGTGTAGGGATCTCATTCAAAGCATCAAAATTTGGAGTTTGATGCCGGAGGCTGCTAGCGTGAAAGAGATGTTGGCCAAGTGAGTGTTCTCGTCTGTCGATTTCATACCCCTTTGACCTCTTCGTTTAAGGCGGATACAAGAACAGGGCCTGCGTACCTATCTCTTTACCTATGCCCCCCACTATAGCACTCTGTCGATTTCTCTGCTCTCTCGCACCTTCTCCCTTCCTGTCAACACCGTGACATCAATTGTGTCCAAGATGATTTGGAACGAGGAGCTTTCAGCTTCCCTCGACCAGTCCGGTGATGTCGTGGTCTTCCACCGCATCGAGCTTACGCGCACACAACTACTTGTGCAGACTGTCGCAGAGAAACTTGCAGCTATGGTTGATCAAAGCGAAAAGGCGTTAGATGCGAAGATGGGCGGCGCTGGAGGTTGGGGCGACAGGACGGATGGTGCTAAAGGTGACAAACGAGGAGACCAGGCCCAAGAACGTAGGGGTCGTGGTGAGCGAACGAGAGGTGCTCGTGGTGCGATGATTTTTTCACTTATTATCTGTCGTTGACGCTAATTTAATCATTCCTATGTGTAGGTGGTGCACGGGGTGGTCGCGGTGGACGTTTCTCACAAGGTCTAGGCAACCAGATGCATGGTCATAGGTCACAAGTTGCAGCATGAGGTGGTGCGTAGGTTAGAATGGGCTTCGTAATGAAAACACTCTTTTCTTCAGTGTCGTATTCTTACCGCAAACGCTTTTGCGTGTGAAGCATATGCTCGCTAGGCTGAAGTTCCGAACGTGAGTTTGTAGCACACTCCTAGGTTAGTTGTTATGGAAATTGGAAATTACGCGCTTAGTTCAGAAAGCATTTATTGATTCATGCTGGATCTTATTCAAATCCGCAACGGCGCTACTACTCGAAATTTCCTAACATGTAACGCGAAAGTCTAGTCACTGGCAGGCAGAGACTGTTAGAGATTGTAAGATGGTATACGTAGCAGGTCTTGACGAGGATTTGAGGTGTGAGAATGATGTACATGCTCATGACGATGCAGAAGGGCTGGTTCATAATTCTATTCAAATGGATTCGTACGGCCCGCCTATAAATTTCGTTTCAGTGTTTGCCCCTACCAGTAAGGTTTGCATTCATAGACAGACCTGATAGTCACCACCACGATCTGGACCCTCACTACATCCACATAGCCAGTCATGCCACCACCGGGTCTCTTGCAATTCGTCGTTAACAATGTTGGAAGGGACGGATGTTGAGGGGGGAGATACTGGGTTTGGGGACATTGTAAATGGGGGAGGAGTGCGCGGTGGGGGCAAACCTAATGGCATTGGGGGCCCTGGAGCACTACGGTCCATAGGATAGGTAGAAGTGTCGGATGAAAGGTTTTGTAAAAGGGGAGACGCAGAGGGGCTGTCACTGGATGAAGTTGAGCTCATCGTCGAACGGCTCTGAAGGGGATCGGCAAAAGGAGATAAGTGTTCTGGAGGATTCGCAAAAGGGTTTTTGAGGTCAGTTTCTCTAGAGGGAGATGGGTTGGTGCTAGTATTCAAATCATTAATGTTTTCTTGCGATTGAAGAGCGACGTGGTTGCCGAGGCTTGGATCGGGTTTACGACCTGAACGCTTGGAGGACCACAGAAGGCTCGCAGTTCTGGTCACATCGCCCACAAGTGAGGTAGTGGCCTGAGTGGATTCACGTGCAGATTTGCGTCGTCGTCGTTCTACAGCATCCCATTGCCTGAGATTCTGTAGTTTTTAAACGTGAGTCTTTTGGCGGCGATATCTCAACAAAAAAGCTGACTGCTTCTATGCGACGTGTTTCTTCGACATCGTCATTTGTGGGTGGGTAAGCAGGAGATGAAGGGCTCGGAACAGGTTCAGGGTCTCGGAAATCGTCGTCATATTGGCCCAAGTCGATTTCCCTCTGTTTGCCCTTGGAAAGAGGGCTAAATGGAGGAGTAGGCGGCGGAGTGGGGGGTCTAGGGTTTGGTTTGTCGACAGAGGTCCTAGGCGACATGAACGTTGTCTGCAAGCTAAGTATAAAACATACAGCGTGCCCCTTTCGGAATCAATGTGACGCAATAGGGTGCCATAACTTCAAATCCATAAAATGAATAATAGTATTCTAATATAAAGCACAGCCAGGTTTCAGCGTATAAAATCAACTTGCAAGTCCGTAGAATGAATTCTACTACAAAGCCCAGCTAGCTAGCTAGCCATCAAAATCGATTGTCCATCTGTCTACCAGACGACGGCATCAAGCCATCGTTATACTCAGAGCTTTCATCGTCAACAAGATAATGACGTAGCCCAGAAGCCTTCGGAGCTGCATGTTGCAGAATCGGAGCCTGCATCTCATCTGAAAAAGCCCCATCTCGACTATACATAGTACTCCTCGCACTGTCCCTATTTTCTGGCAACGCCAGAATGGATGCACGAGCGGTCTCCCGCATTTGCACGAGATTTTGATGGAATGCATTCTGGAATGGGATGAGAATTGAGCTATTGGCGTACCAGGTCGACATACCTGTTCACGCCAGTATTGAAGACGCTTCTGACGTTCTTCGTCGCGCTGTTTTCTGTGAGTAAAGAAGAGGGCGAAAAGAGTGCCAAACATTCCTACAAACAATTAATGCCAGGTTAGATCCATCTTGGCGTTCACCTTACCTCCAAAGATTCCGAGACCAACAACTATGTAGACCCAGACAGCAAAATGATGAGGAACAGCCTCGCTAACCCCGCAGACACCGGAAGCTAAGCAGTTCCAGGATGAACATCTGACATCGAGCATCGTGAAACTCTTGAATGAATTCAGGAATAAAGAGAACTGACTCTTTATCGGCGGTACAAGAAACTCCAAGATCCTTTTCAGTCATGCAGATTTGCTGCGCCGCATCGCAGTAGAAACCGAGTTGACAGTCACCCCTAAAAAGAATTGAGTGAGAGGAAGAGGAAGGAAGAAAGTCGATGGTAACTAACCGAGAGACAATGTCAATGAACTCAGTGTTGTCAGCACCATATGCAATGTACGCAGTGTTCTCCACAGTGCAAGCCACACCCAAAGTCTTGTTTGCCCATCTAATGATATATTAAATCGCATCAAGTCTGCGAAGGACGCAAGGACTCACAGGCATACGTTGTTGAGACATACAGATCCGTTGACATTGCGACCTCGACCCGACGTGTCAGCGAGCTGCTGAAAGTTAGGAGGTGCTTCACACTGATCTATACTGCAGTTCAGTAACGCCAAAAATTAGAAATGGGTCTCACTCACCGTCACGATCAAGCTGGCAGGCGCTCATTACGGGTAAGATGTCTTGACAGGCATCCTCTTCATCGGGGCAAAACTGGCCCTTGGGACATTTTGGAGGAAGCGTGGCACCAACTGCGTAACCAAATGGATATTCGTCCTTTCTACATCCCTTCGGAGTACACACTCCAGAGGCCGAGCAATAGTTTACAGAATCACATTGGTCCCAAAACTGGTATGTACCAGCTTGAAGTCGGTTTTCAGACTGACTGCAGTTGGCACCAGTTTGAAGGGTTCCTGCACTGACAAGTGAATAGGATGCGAAGGAAAAGAGTGTGAGGGATGCCAGGCGCATGGTGGCTGGAGGTTTGAGAGGAAAAAGAGATGAATGACAGGAGCGCAGCAACCGGTCTTCCAAGGCCTCAGTAATTTTCCCACACATTCTTTCCCAATGTTCACTGACCTCCTTCGGGCGCTTTTCAATCTTTTCTGTAGTAATTCGGATACCAAGCCTCAGGAACAGGAATACCCGCAGCAGACATACCCGCAGCAGACATACCCGCAGCAAGAGCCGCAGCGTCCCCAACATAAGCCAAATTCGCACAGGCATGAGGTAAAAACTTATTTAAGGTAGATTATTGCACTACTAATTACTATTCCCCAGGATTCGAATCAGATTAATCAAAGCAACGACTATTATGTGAATTTACGCGCACGGGCCAATGAAGAAGGAGACGCCATGGCAAGTTGTTTCGAGCAGAGCCACCAAGCGTATACACGCGGTGATGGTGCTCAAGCTAAATCCTTATCCAACCGTGGAAAGGAACATCAAAGACAGATGGAGTTATTGAACAAACAAGCCGCTGACTGGATATTTATTGGTATGTGGCCCATGACATTCTTTCTTTAGGTCAGCGCGCTGATTTATCTCAGAGAATAACAAGGTTTTTCGCCAGCCTTATAGTCTTCTTACATGCTAACATATTTACAGGACAGTAAACCTGGTGAAGTCGATCTTCATGGTTTATATGTCAAGGAGGCCATATCGCGTACTGACGAGGCCATTGAAGCCGCCAAATTAAAGGGCGCCTCAGAGCTCCGTCTCATAGTCGGTGCGTGGTAGTGCGTCAATCATAAGTGTCAATGGCCAACATAATGTATAGGAAAAGGATTACATTCCAAAGACGGGACTGCTAAAATCAAACCCGCCATTGAAGAGCTTATGCAAAAGTTGGTTTTTACAAGAGGAATAGATGCGCTTTTCTGTGCTAATATTTCTTTGTAGACATAGCTTACGTGCAGAGCTCGATCCATATAATGCTGGTGTGTTGATAGTACATATCAACTCTGGCAATGCTAGAGGTGTTGATGCTGATGAAATTATTCGTCAACACACAAATGAGGGCTGTTATATTATGTAAATACAAGAGAAGCATTGTGCTACGGAAAAGCAAAGCCAGGCGAATATCGGCTGCCTTCGTTCATCCGCTCTCTCTTTAATCTCTGATTTTCTCTGATTTTCCTCAGTTCTCTCATTATCTTGTTGCTATATTATGTCTTGTACCGTCTCGTACCCTTACCATTACCCACCAAAAATCACTCCCTGTGAGGTGTTGAAGTTTTCATTCCCAACTGAGTTACGTAATAGTAGCTATAGGTAGGGCACCTCGTTAGGACTTTCTTTTGCGGTAAGTATTATCAGTATCAGTACGTATAATCATAAGCCAAAGATGTTGGACAGCACACCAGGAGTCTTATACGGAACGATCCTGTCCCTTGACCCAAACCTATCAGAGAAGCCTTTCCGCTGAGTGTCCGCCCAAATTCCCACTATGTAAGTAGTGGGTTCTCTGCAACGGCGATTTTGCCATTCATGTGTACAACGTGAGAAACTATGTCGTGATTGATCTATTTTTATCCAAATCTATGACATTTGCAGCTGTGCATTCTTTTAGTTGGGATCGGCTCCTAGACAGGTGTCAGGTGTGGCGTGGAGGGAGTTGTGCAGTGAGCGACAGCTCGTCAGGTTAATGTGTGCGATCATGGAACTGAAATACTTCAATAGCAATGAAGGAGCACTACATGGTATATTTACAAACTACAGGTATTACACTGGAGAGGCCTCAGGGGAACAGGTGTGGAATCAAGGATATAGTCCCTCGTACTGACTCTGTCTTGTTGTGTATCTACCAATGCCAAAGTCTATCCTATGCTGAAGCTCTTGCCAAACATGTACAAACAGTGCATACTTGTGTCTATGTGTGTCCTTGTAAAGGAGCATCGTGAAGCGATACTCCATGTGCCCCCCCCTCACGTGGTGGCGTCCGTGTCGCCTTCACAGTCGAGCCCCTCACCCCCAGACCCTCCTCACTGAAACCCCTCTCCCTACGAGCTGCCTCCTCACCAGCCAGTCGCGTCTCCTCCCTCAGCTCAAACTGTCTCAACCTCCACGCACTGAAGTCCCCTGCCACCGCCACTCCGTCCAACGTCTCGATCTTGTAGGAATTGACATTGCATGACACGACCCGGTGTGGCTGGGACCACTTGGGCAGTAGTTTACGTTCTGTCTTGAATGTATAGTCTAGATCAGTCCGGTAGATTTGAACAAGATCACCAGGAGTAAATACTACTTCACCTAGGCTACGTTTAAGAATGTTCTTGTCAAAGGCGCGTTTCCTCTTCTGAGCATTGTTGACGGCCTCTGTGTATCCATCCAAATGCTGTTGTGCCACATACACCATGTTGAGCTCAGCGTCAGCCTGAGTCAGAGGGAGCAAACTGTCGTCCACAGGTGTGGGCTTGGTGTTGACGACCATGCCGAACATGAGTTCCCTAGGCGAGAGCTTCAGAGTTGGGAGTAGCCTTCGGTTCATGATGCCAATCATGGTGTCAAAGTGGTCAGGCCAGCAGTCAGGTATGTCCTTCTTTGACATGGCTTTGTATGTGTCCTCCCTCAGGCCCGGGGCGCATAGCCTTTTGAGGATGTGAAGAAGGATCTTGTTTGCCCCTTCGACGAGCCCATTCACCCAAGGTGAGTACGCAGACACGACGTGAGTTCTGGTTCCTCACTTCTCGCATGTATCACACACCATCTGATTGTTAAAATGCATTCCGCCATCTGACATGAAGACCTCTCCAGGTATGAAAGACATTGCGATCTTCTCGAGGCTGTCAGAAGTCGTCTTCGTGGTGCTGGTGGTCTTAAACTTGAAGCCCCAGGCGAACTGCAAATAACAGTCAAGGTAAAGCCCCACCGTGTGGAACTCTCCTTTGCCTTTGGGCATTGACAAGTAGTTCCCTACCAGGAGTTTGAATGGGTGTCATCTTGTTATGGGTTCCAAGAGCGAATTCAGATGTGTGCCCCTGAAGTTTTTGCAGACCGCACAGTCCCGTATCCCTTCTATGACAGCACTATCGAGGCCCGGAGTCCAGATCTGATCCATGAGGGCCTTCTTGACATGATTGCATTGCCAGTGGCCTCCCTTGGCATGCTCTTTGCAAGCCAGCTAGACGGCCTCTGTCCAATTGACACATTCGACCCACAAACGAGTGTGGACCTTGTGCCCTGAGGCCAGACGCCACAGCTTACCATCCTCAATAGTGTATCCCAAAGCACGGTGATGAGCTCTGATCTTCGTTCACAGGTCGGTGTCACTGTCCAAGTCCAGTAATGCATTGACCACTTCAATCAGCATTGGAACGTCTTCGAATCGACTCTGCAGTGTTGTCAGTTCCTCCTGGGTGCATAGCGTTGGCTTTACTACGAAGACATTGTGGTGTAACCCTGCTGCCACCTCCCAGTCCTCGGATACTGTCCATTCACTGCCATCACCATCGATCCTTGGCTCTCCTTCTGCTGTGCAGCTAAGCCCATCAGCTATGACATTAATCCGTCCCAGGACATTCGTACGTCTATAATTTGGTGAGTGAGTATACCGTCATGCCACCTTGCATGCATGACACTCAGCTTTTCATTCATCAAGTAATCACGCAATGCTTGGCAGTCTGTCTCAATCTCCACTGAGAAGCCCCAAATAACATCAGAGAATTTGTCCAAACCAAACTTGAGCGCTGCAAACTCGAGCAGGAATGGTTTGTATTTCTCTTCTGTCCTCGAGGTCCTTTTCAAAGCGAATGCAATGGGGTGCAACTTCATGACCGTCTGTCCACTTTCCAGCATAGTGGTGAAGCGCTGTGTGAGCACCGCCCCAAAAGCGTCCTTCGAACCATCCGTCATAACCACGAAGGGAGAGCCATCCCACTTCGGGCCCTTCAGTACTGGTTCTGAGGTCATGACAGCCTTCAGCTTGAGAAAGGCAGCCGTGTGATCAGGACCCCACTTTTCCAACTTGTGGTTAGACATGACACATCTATACATGGTCTTGGAGTACTTATCTGGTAATTGCACCTCTCGAATCAAGTTGCGCAGGGGCTGTTCAATCTTTGTGTAGCCTCGTATCAAGTCTTGAAACCATCCTGTGAGGCCCAAGAACATGGACAGGGCCAGCGCATTTTCTGGTCGAGGTCAATCCACGATTGCTGTGAGTTTGAAGAGATTGAGTTGTATGCCCTTGGGCCCTACTGTGGCACCAGCAAAGACTGCGGTAGACATGAAGAGCTTTGACTTACTTGCCGAGATAGACAGCCCACGTTCCCTTGCTCTGGAGAGGATGCGACGTAACTTGTCCATCCCTTCCTTGAAGTTGTCTGCAGCTGAGCCTCCGTCATCAATGAAGAGCTCCATGACATCTTCAGCAAGCAAATTGCGCAGGTGGACCGCTGTTAGATGCGAGAACGTAGATGGTGCACCCGTGAGCCCAAACAGCATCCGTTTGTACCAGAAGTACCCCCTGCCCTCTACGTAGAACACTGTGTAGGATTTCGATGACTCCTCCATCTCGCATGCGTAGAACCCTGCAGTGAAGTCAAAGGTGGATACCCATCAGTGGCTGCTAAGACGTTGCTGCTTGGCACGTATGTCTCCCTGGGGCATAGTGATTTGCGAGCCCGGCTTGGGCTCAGAACCGCAGCTTGAGCCTGGCTTAAATAGGCTGAGGCTTAAGATAGGTTTGAGCCTGGCCTAAGCCTTTCTGTGCAGCTGGCCTGGGCTGGGCTTGGGCTCAGGCTGGGGCTTACTGTGTAACATGGATACAAAATGATCATTGTGTAGTCTAAATTTCATCGTCGTCAGAATCACTGTCAAGTAACATATCCCATGCCTTTGAGTCCTCAATATCCCTCCAATCATCATCTTCATCATCTTCCTGAACCTCAAGCTCTTCTTCTACCAAAGAGAATGGCCCTGAATCACGAAATAGTAGCTCTGAGCGCAAAGAACACTTCAGAAATTGAAGTGCTTCAACAAGATCACCTTTCAATCGATTTTGACGTTTACTAATCATAATTCCTGCTCCTGAAAATGCGCGCTCACTTGAAACGGAGGATGCGCAGATTGTGAGATAGTCATGGGCCAACGAGGCCCACACCAGAAGACGAGATGAGTTAATCTAAACTACAGTCAGCCCTTTATAGTACTGGAATCAATGTAATAGTCACGTACACCCCACCAACGCACAACTGACATGCCTTCTGGGATTATATCAGTTGTGTTGATGTATAAATTGAATTCTTGAAGCCATGGCTGAGAATCAAGGCTGTCGCAGGCCTTGTTACATTGTTGTCATCTTCATCTCCGCTGGAGTTCTTGTCAAGAAGCATACAAAGTTTTGACTGATGCTGGGTGCGTCGTAATGGTTGTGGCATCGTTGTAGTCTTCTGCAAATTTTTATATTGCTCCTTGAACTAGTATAAAGGTTGGCTCAGTT
Organism: Tricholoma furcatifolium; assembly: GCA_018854895.1. Taxonomy (NCBI): domain Eukaryota; kingdom Fungi; phylum Basidiomycota; class Agaricomycetes; order Agaricales; family Tricholomataceae; genus Tricholoma; species Tricholoma furcatifolium. Next base: position 51,802 of record JABAJV010008577.1, read on the forward strand.
TTGAATAATTAAAAATGAGTCTTACGATGATTTTTACGCTCTCAAGAACCTCATCTTCCAAATCTTTGTCCCAATGCTTCCTGAAGTATTCCATCTTGATATTGGGATCGAGAACTAGATAAAATAGACTAAGCAATTGAATATGTGAAGAAGGAAACACTAACACATTGCCAGGGTGTACGCATGAGTCTCAGATGTCTTCTGATAGTATTGTTCAAGCTTTGCAACCCCTGCACCAAGTGCATCTGCAAACTCGAGGTATTTAGTTTGATTCTGTCGGCTTGACCACGCTTCATGCAGCGCTTCAAGAGCTGGTAGTGCATTGTGGAGTGTTGGTGCATTTTCAGCTGAAAAGGCCTGTTGAGCACGATCTGCAAGCTAGAATAATCATATTCAGTGACAATTATAGGTGTTGATATGACACGCACCTGTAAAAGCCTTATAAACATCTTAACATGATTCCATTCCTCCGATGAAAGTCGTAGGGAAAGCAACTTGGCTTGTTTCTCACAATTGCGTTCTTTCTGAGATATCTTCCATAGAAATGCATCAATGTACTAGACAAATCAAAGATTAGATTAGTTATCACAGATGTGAGTAAGGTAACAACAAACCTTCTTCAATAGATAGGATCGTTGAAGCATAACAAAGGTTGAGGACCACCTCACTTTCATATCAATAAGAAGCGTTAGGGCTTCTTTTCCTTCAAATTTGGCATCGTTACGTTGAAGGCTCTTGAAGGTCTCCTTGCGCTGAGCAGATGATCTAACCTGGGTAGAGAAAAAGATCAATTGATGCTTCTTGTGCACGAAATATCATTTATACCTTAACCACAATAGACCAAACTACACCAACAACATCACGGTCATTATTGACAAGGTCTGGCTCATGAGCTTGAGGATTTGCAGGATCATAATGTTTCGAGGGGCTGTAGACGCTAATGACGGCCTGAGTTGCTAGATTAATTATATGAGCCATGCAGCTGCATACATATTAGTACAGTGTCAGTCAGGTGTTACAGTTGGATGACGTACCATATATGATGTTCTTTTGGGTCTCAACGATCCATCTCTTGATGAGTTGTACACACATTTATGTGCTGGGCAAAACTTTCGAGCATTGTTCCATTATTTGCGGCATTATCGCAGGTCACCCATCTGATCTAGTATATGTGTTAAGCCTTTATTGTCCATCTAGATAAAAAAGAGCTTACTTTTCCTGTAATTCCAAGCCATTTAGTGACCTTGTAAAGAGTACGACCAAGCCGAACACCATCATGGGCCGTATTCATTAATACAAAGCCCAGAATACCACTCTTCTCTTCCCATACACCCAGAGTGTGTTCTTCAATCCATCGTCCTGTAACGGCGAAGTATGCATCAATATTTGAGGCCTGCCATGCATCACATGTCAGGCTAACTTTGCCGACACCGGCTGGGTTCTGGAGTACACAAATGAACATTATCATAATGCTTGATCATGAAAAGACCCACATTAAAAAGATCTCAAAGGTTATTTAACGTCTGGTGGAAGATTTGAATAATGTACTTGCGGGTGAGTTTGCTGCTGGGTATAATGACCCCATTTGTTGCACGAGAAGCAATATTGATCATGGCAATGAACTTTGGATGTTCAAACATTGTCAGGAGCTGTAGTGAGGAGTGAGAAATGTTAGGATAAGAAAGAGGATGATACACACCTGATTTGTGAGTATTAACCACTCAACGGCTGTCTTCATGAATAGTTTGTCTGAATAAATTATTGCCTTCTCCTTCAGAGTAATAGCTTGCAGGTGTGGGTCAAGAGAACCTTGCTTGGCCTGGTTAGAAGCCTTTTTTTGTGTCAAAATGTCTTCAGGAAGCTTCAATTCAAAGTCGATCTCCTTGCACCATTTGTGGTAACATTTCTGTAATATAAAGTAGCCTGTCAGCACACTCGATATAATAATGATGATTTAACATACTGCATGAGATGTTATTGATTGAATATGCCGCCACAGAGTTGTTACATGGTTGGTGATTATTCGCTCCATGCCATGATGTTTTCTGAGAGTTAATGAGGGTCAGTATAATGTACAACATAACAATATCAATATGCCTACCGACAGAGCTTACAATGTCAAAATGACTTGCCATTATTCAAAATAGGAGGCTCGAAAAACTCTGCAATGTCATGTGTCTTGTCCTTCAATGTGACATGAGGAATTACATCGTCTGAAGAGCTGTCTAAGTCATTTTGTGAGTGCAAAGACTTTGAAACATGAGTAGGCCTTTTTTCTGATGATATCTATGAGCTGAGAGCGAGTAATATATATCTTGGCAACTTACTATGTTTTGGTCACTTTTTAGGGCATTTTGACTCTTTGCTGCTTGAATTTGCATCACTGGATGAGTCAGGAATGTTGATTACTGATTGTTCCTCCTTCAATGACTTTGGCTGAGGTCCTCCTTCAATGACTTTGGCTGAGGTACAGGGCCTGTAGAAGACAAGGAATTGTCCTGGAGAGCAATGGGTGCTGTTGCATTTGAAGCCTCTGCTTTGGTCACTTCCTGCTTCTTTGCTTCATCCTCGGCACGTTTCTGGGCATCTATGATTGTTTGATGATGTGACAGAAGGATCTCACCAATGTTATCCTTGTCTGCAAGTTGACTGGATGGAACACGAGGCCGCCGTTCAGTCATGATTCAATAGGAGATCAATAGCAGATTTTTACCTTTGAAATTTCTCTGATGTGTTCTATACAGTTTTAAGCCACAATGGGGGGGGGGGGGGAAATGTTTTGCATGCCCCGATATCTTAAAGAAAAAAGTTGTGAAGCATTGAAACCTTTGAGTTGGCCGAAGGATGCCAAGCAAGTAAAAGAGGAATAGAAGAGACAAAACATCAATATATTGCAGAGAAGAGGAAGATACATGGGAAAAATGTAAGAGTTTATACACTGAAAGCAACGACGCAGCAGTGGTAGTAGCGAGATGGGTTTAAGCACTAAGCGCTCACTCAAAAAGCCAAACCAAATATGCGACATCAGTGGCTGCAAAGCCGCAGCTCAGGCTCGAAGCTTGGGCTTTTCTAAACCCAAAGCCGGGCGACAAGCCCTCTCAAGCCCTATGCACAGCCCGGCCCAGCTGAGCTCAAAGCGGCCTCACACAGCTCGGCCTGCGGCCTGAAGCCCGAGCCAGCAAATCACTATGCCCCAGTCAGGGCAATCTGTGTAACTTTATCTCGGTGGCAAGGCAAAGGGAGCATCCATACTGTTCGCGACACACTGGTCGTTCACCCTGTGTTGCACGGTATACAGATCGATGATGTCATATTCACAAGAGTCTCGTCAGCCTGACATTCTTCACAGCCTCTGTAAACATCTCCCAGGTCTCACAGTCATCTGGCAGGCAGTCTTGCAACACGCTGGGTAGTTGGGCTCATGATTGTGAGACTAGGAGGTAGTTCATGTCTGGAATGAGTTTGGCGAGGTAGAGAGCCTTCTCCGCCCACACCACATATGAGTAGGCCTCTCTCCCATCCATGAGCTCTTGCTTTTGCAGCAAATCTGCCTCCTTCAGAATGTGTTGTCTCAAGTTGTCCTGTTTCTCTGCTGTGGTCTTGGTTACAATGACCCTCGCTGGCCAACGCGTGTCAAACACTGTCATAAGCCCGGCCCACGTAGCTTTGTCGTCCCCTGTGAGCTCATCAAACCACTCTTTTGCGGGCCCTCCCTCCACGAGGGAGAGCTCAAAGACCGCGATTTTCTGTTCATCTGTCAAGCCTGATAGCAGAAAGGTTCATCGAACCTTCGTGATGAAGGCCCGAGGGTTCTCCTTTCTGACATCTTCCCTGCCATCAAAGGTTGGCAAGTTGGTGATGAGATCGGTTCAATTATCCATCCATGGAGTCACAGGTGGGGTTGGTGAGGTTAGTGGGGACTCGGTTAATGGGCTTGTGGTAGGTGACTTGGCAGTTGGGTTAGGAGCGGTTCGGTGCATGGTGAAGCTGCTTAGCGTGAGAGAGGGAGTTGGAGTTGTGGGTAAAAACTGTGCCGAGAACGAGGAGAAGGGTGTCGACAGTAGGAAGAGTGGAAAATACTGAAAGGGTGATGATGTGTCTTCCTGCATCTGTGGTTGTGTACTCGTCTTGGGCAGGAAGCGGCTGGTCTTGTCTCTTTTGCGTGCTGCGGGCTCTGAAATGTCCATATATTTAAAAATTACTTATCAATGGTATTTCAGCGATGTGTCCTTGTGTTCCTGGGTCTCGTGGTACTCGCACAGCTCAGTCTCAGTGGCTCAGTGACTTAAAAAAGGATGATGACAGATTGTGTGGCCCGAATCGCACTCTCATCACCAGATGAAGAGGCCTCAGGAGAACAGGTGTGAAATCGAGGATATAGTCCCTCGTACTGACTCTGTCTTGTTGTGTATCTACCAATGCCAAAGTCTACCCTATGCTGAAGCTCTTGCCAAACATGTACAAACAGTGCATATTTGTGTCTATATGTGTCCTTGTGAAGGAGCATCGCGAAGCGATACTCCAACACGTTTTTGTTTTTTTATTTTTTTTCCTTGCAATAATTGCGCATTAATATTACAAAGTTAACCGCACGTGAAACGACATACTTTAGAGGTTTATATGCTGATTCCACAATCTATGGCATGTGAGAATGCAATGTTTTCTGTAGTTTGACAACTGGTGACTTGCGAATTGAACAAAGAACTTGGAGACTTACCATAGTTCCAAGGATGTCAAAATTCTGCAGTACATTTGAGTTCAAAGTACGCTCTTTTATCAATTTCTGCAATGCCTCTCGGTTTTACTTTTGTTTGACATTTCACTGGATTGTATTCAAACAATGAGGAAGCTTTGATGACGAAGGGTCCATGTTCGAAAAAGACCTTCATGTACATGACTGCAAAAATCAAATTTATTCTCCTTCAGTTTGATATATTGAGACTTAAATGACAAAGGATGTGGCATGCATCTTCCTCTGCAAATGCTGACATTGTCATGTTCACCGTAGTCAAAAAGCCGTTGCTACCACAACTATGTAGAACTACAGCGGTCTCACATTACAAAACACAGTATCAACATACATTCTAGGGCAGCACACTGGGCTATATAAACACGGTTGACAGTGCCTGTTTCACAGTGCTGTGTCTGTATCATGAACAGTCTTGACACTGAGTTCACAGAACGGTAAGTGAACGGTTTTTCACCATACTTCTCCATCAAAAATGGCCGTTCATGGTATACATACAGTGCACGGTATAGATAAGAAGATTAGATAAAATTTGCTTACCAATACACACTATAAACCAACATTGTATGACTTCTTGGAGTTGTTTCACTTTTCAATTTCTCTCTCTTTGCCAATGGCAGCGGCCCTGGTGTAACTCTTGTAGGATCAATGTATGATTTTTTGGTTTACTGATATCTGATCTCTTTTATGCAGATTGACCAGCCTAGTTGGTCACAGTATACTCATTAACCAGTACTATTATCCTTCTGTATTACTATGATATTTCTGTCTACCTGGTTTTGGCTCTGAATCAGTAATTCATCTCCATCTCATTTCCAATTCTCAGGAGCTAGGGCAGATCTACAGAGCCATATATGCAATTTTGGCTGTTTTGCCTGCTCTATTAGCTTGTTTTATTTGAAGTTCTGAGCCTATACATATAAGTAGTATGCTTTTTTCAAATTTTAGGACGTGTTTTGCAATCTGGGTATCTTCATCTGACAATGTCAAATGCACAAGATGCAACACTTGGTAGGTCAGCATTGAATTGCCATATATTGCTTCTAAATCATTGTTCAGGTTGTGGCCTGCACAATAAGCAAACAGCAACAATAGATCAGGCTATTGCTCTTGAACATCTAGACAAATATGGACAGGTTGTTGAATCTTCTATTCGCAAATGCAAGCGCTCAAAATGGGCAAAGAAAAAGACGTTGGACCCCAATACTTGTATTTCCAATGATGACGACAGCAGCTTTTCTGAATCTGTGTCTAGCACAGAGGGAGAGGAGTCTGAAGATGAGATAATTTCCAACGATGAGGTGATCCTTAAATTGCTTGGTTTTCACTATTCTGACAGCGCTCTCATAGGTAGCAGATATGCTTCTGTCTAAAACAATTCCTGCAGGCGCATCTAACAAGAAAGCATCACAATGCACAAAGGCTAGCAATACATCGACCCTCTCTTGTAAAAAGGCTCATGTAGAGATTGAGGAGGTAGCTGACATTGACTCAGAGTGTCCTCAAAATATCTCCATGAGCTTACCCAGTCTCGAAAATGGAACACAAGTGGCAGCATTGCCCAAGAATCAAAAATATATGGTGTGTACTGCTTTTTTGTTCAAGGAATGTATATTGAATCTCTCTCTAGGCTCAAAATCTCATACATTTATTCTTTGAGCAAGTTGATACAAACATGCATGAAATGAGCAAACCTGGAACAAAGTACTACAAGTGCTATCATGGTAATAGGAAGATTCTAGCTATTACAAAGGTGATGAAAGGAAATCTCAACGGTAAATCACCTTATCTTTTTCTGATCATGTTCTAAGGATAGCTTAGGTACCTCAAACACTTTCCGGACATGGAAAAGCTGTATAATAGCTTGAAAAATAGTAAGACACTGCTGACAGCAGAGAATATTGCTTAGGGTATGGCATGGGTTCACCCACAGGTGTGATCAGATCACACCATATCTGTACCTGTCAAACCTGCACCTGTACTTCACCTGTATCTCACGACACAGGTATTATCCAGGAATTTTCTAATTACCTGCAGTTTGAAAAAACACCGCAGTGTAACAGAGGTTTCTTGCAACAAAATGACCTGAAATGGTACAAGAAATAGTTGGCATAAAAACTCTAGTACATACAGAGCACACTAGTCCAAAAAGATAGTCCAAAAAGAGTGAACAAGAAAGCTACAGTAAGGAGAAAGACCTCTTAAGCTGCATCTCCATCAAAGTCCTCATTGTTGTTGTCCTTGCGCTGATGGCAGGCCTTGATGGTAGTCACTACTTCAGCACAATCAATAAGATCCTTGCACGACCAGTGCTCCAGGGACATGATTGCATGAATAGAAGCTGAGGATAAACAATTATGGGTGAAATGAAGCAGGTGGCAGCCTTGGGAAAATACACGCTCAACAGCCGTTGACGTTGCTGTTTACAGAACAGAATAAGAACAAAAACAAAGATTTCAGCTCAAAATAGCATTCACCTGGGATGCTCAAGTAATCGAAAGCCATTCTTGACAATTGAGGAAAGGCAGCACGGTAATCATACCACCAACAAGGAGGATCAGAAACACGTTCAAGAGGCTGGGATAGATAAATGTCGAGCTCATCCAGGTTGTCAATGTCTTGCATGGGGATGTCTCTGAAGTTGTCTGTCAGATTTGCTAGCAACGATGACGAAGGCTGTAAGAAACAAGCATGATCAGCAAGGCTCAAAGAGTGAAGACAAGGAACATACTGCAACTCCTGTATCCTTGGCCTTGTAGCATCCCCACTCCTTGTGTATAATGTTGAGTGCCATCTGAACCCACTGCTTGCTCCAACTGTTCTGCTGAAAATATTTTGTTTTGAGTTTCGGGTGAAGAACTATCATGTGGGATAGTTAGCTTATAAGAAATGTAGACAGTAGAATAAATGATAAACTACTTACTCATGGCAATGCGGTACACATTAGTGATGTCAGTCTTCAAATAATATTTATTGAGATGATTTCAAGCGAAGGTCAAGGCATGTTGAACCAACAGTTCAAGAGCCTCATCAGATGAGTTTGTTGCCAACAGTCAATCAATCCAGTCCATCGTAGGAATGATGTTCATAATAGAGGGTTTATTATCAATGGAAAAGAATAGTGTCGCTTCCTTGAAGATCTAATGACAGTTAGAGATGCGAGGAAAATAGAAAATAGCCTGAACATACCTTGAGAACAGAAATAAGGTCTCCAATGACTTTTCAGGCATCATCAAATAGTTCATAGCACTGAAGATTGAGAGCTTTGTCACCCGTGATGGAGTTGACAGCTGAACGATGCTCCAGAGTCATCTGGAGCATGTCAAATGTTGAATTCTATTGGGTCTTGACATCATGTGGTATAAGCCAGCGACAAAGCCCCTTGCGAGCGCATGTTTGATGCCACACTGGCAATTCTTTGGTGGTAGAATAAATAATGGCAAAGGAAAGCTTTCAAACCTGCAATATAGTACTGTGAGTTAGAAAAGAGAAAGAAAATAAATGAAAGGCATACTTTATGAAGAATGGTGTGCACAACTACAGTATTATCTATCAGAGCTGCAATCTCTTCTCCACTGAGGTTGTCAAAGAGATCTCCATCATCAGCATCATCCTCATTCTCTCCATCAGCATCCTCATCCTCATCATCATCGATAGCTTTCAAGTCAGGTATGTCAGTTGTATCGTTGTTGGCATTGTCGTCTGTAATAGTTTAAAGGCTGCTACTAGCCTTGTTGAACCTTACTTAAGTTAAGCCAATTGTATTGGTACTTAGTTTGTATGGTAAAGTCAACTGTCCTGTGACAGTGTGATGACTACAATTATATAGTATCTGATCTCATGATGGAATCAGTGTCCATGATTCCGAGTGTAACGGAGGTGACCGTTACATACCCCCCTTTGAGACCAGTCCCTGGTCTTGAGATAAATGTATGAAAGTAAGGAAGGGACAGGTTATATTGGATGGCGATACTCTTGTTTACAACTATAACACTGCGAGAACTGATCAGTCTGCTAGCAGGCACTTGTTGCGACACTCTTTGAGAAGACTGAGGAGTCTTCCCAGGGGTGTAGAACATGCCAGTTAGGTAGACTTTTGGGAGAGGATCATTCTCGACCTCCTTTGGTCCACATGCGCATAAGTAGGTTATCATAAACCTACTCTCAAAGGAGTAGGAATACCAGGCTGGATCATCCAGTGCCTCTTTGCTGCTGGAGGCCTGGACCTCATAGAGCACTCAAAAGCGCTCTTGATCCACCGTGGATGGGTCATGCCAGCCATCCCATCCTGGAATGCTTGCCGGCTCTCCGTAATACTTGAGTCAGTGGTGGCGCTCACAGTCCACCTCAACAAAAGAGTCTTGCATAGTAGTGCTAGAGGTATAATGATAGTCCATATAGACCATACCAAAGGTATAGGTGTGACAAATCATTCTACAGGGATCCTGTTCAGCAGCAATAGCCGCAGAACATCAACACACGAGAGGTTCTTGACTTAGTTCAAGGAAGCTTTCAACTTCCTTAACTGAACTGTGGTGCCCAACGCCACAGAAATAGGTACAAACGGCTCACTGGAGAACTGATCGTTATAGTCATGTATGGCCTCTTGATAAAGTCCAGGAGAAGCTACCGTCATCGCAAACTGTCATGTAAAATGGTTTTGCCCATCGCTGGGGATGAGGGCCTGACACAGTAGCATGCCAAACACTGATCATCTGTCAATTTGCAGCGATAAATCTATTGCTGCCTCCAAAAACACATTTTCAGACTCTGAGTAGCAGTGGTGCATTGTATATTGGCACCAACAGCTAATGTTCAGGCCTGATTGCTTGGAACTATTGTAAGACCCGCTCTGCGGGTCTTTTCCATGGTGTTCTTGTGGGTTTGGGCGTTCTTGGCCACAGGCCATGTCACCTTCCTCCAGACGGGGCAGTCTGGGCAATTGAGAGGTACATTGTACCTCCATTCCTTTGTAGAGCAGATTGCTTGCATCGAGCGATCCCTCATATCTCTCCCTACTGCTTTGGAGATAGGGTCAAACTCTTTGAGCAGTTGATGAGCGTACACCTTCTCGATGTCTGAAGCATTACATCTTTTGCCTGTAGCTATCTTAGCCAGGGGTGGACACTTCTCCAGGTGACATTGGCAGACCTCGAGGAGCTGCTTCATATATTTGCAGGTTTGACTGGTAGGAGAGGCCTTGTCCTGAGGCCTCCACCACATTTCGTGCTTTGTATCCTATGTACACTACATTTGTATAGATGTCCAAGAAGAACTTGGAGTGTAGCATCCCATTAAAGGAGTTGCTACGCTCGTATCGTCCATTAATATGGACAGTCATCCACCCCAAGAGAGTATTTCCCCAGTGCTTGCTATCCCATTTTCTCTGGAAGGCAGCCTTTTGCGCCTTCTCAGTCTCTCTTCTGCGTCCTTGCTTTTCTTTCTTAGCAACACGTATAACCCATTGCACCCTCGTTTTCTCTTCATCGGAGGTATCATACACCCCATCAGAATTTGACTCATAATTATCATCTGACCCTCCAGGACCTTCGTCCTGGGTGTAGTCCATCAGAAAAATCTGGTGAGTCACAGAGTCCAGATTGTTGTGCGTCATATACTGCACTGTGTTTGGCAGTACTTTTGACATTTCCAATTGTATGGACTGATCCCACTGGGGTCAATCCCTTTGTCATGAATTCCGAAAGGTCTGAAAACTCCACCACAACGTGGGGTTCTGCATCTGGTGGATCTCGAAGATATTCCTGCACATCGTAGTGCGGGTATGAATGATAGTCCGCATCATCTTCTTCTTGTCCTTGAGGTGGCCCCCTGTTATGGGCCACTACGTCCTCTCCACTACTAACTCCACTAACCCCTGCCTCGTTGTGCAGAGCTGGGAGTGGCTGAGGGTCAACCTCGCATTTCCGCATACTCTCCTCGTGCGACCAAGCCTTCTTTATATTCCCTGGATTCTGTGAGGAAGTAGTCTCCCATTTCCTCATCCCAGTCGCCTTTGAGAACAGGCAGTGCTGCATCTCATTCACTTTTTCTTGCAGCGCGACTTGCACTGCCTCCGATTTCTCCAGCTTGTCCAGCAGGAGCCTTACAGTTTCCTGCGTCACTGAGTCCCCAAACATCTTGCTACCCAACGTCTCCGGTACTTCAGCGTCATACAGATGCTGGAGCAACACTGCTGCATACTCATCACCTGGAGGCCCCATATCTCGGGCCTTTCCTTTTCCTTTTGTCCTCGTCCACAGCTCCAGCAACTGCAATGTCTCATACATCTGTTGATGAGCAGTGTGGTTTCTCTTAAAGGTGTTCACTGTTGAAGACAATGACCAACCCAAATCACTACCAATTGCTCGAGTTTGTGGAGCTTAGCTCTAATGTTCAGAATACTCAATTCACACTGAATGGATCGAGTAGAAAGTGCTTTATTGAAGTATAAAGGTATACTAGATGAAACCAAGTCTCAATGAGCTCAAAACTTGATAAACACCTGGGGTGGTCTCTAGAATAGTATCTATGCAACCGAAGTGTCCCAAACTCGAAAAGCCTAGGCAATACCACTCCCTGGAATACTCCGAGCTATCAAGAAGGTAACTTGGGGCCTAAAAGCGAAAACATCAAACTATATATACTGGGAGGCCCTGCGCACAGACCATGGTGTTCCTATCAATCAATTACATCATTAGGTCATGTTATTTTGACCGCTCAGCTCCTGGGAGCCAATACAGACATCACAACTGCCCAGTTATTTAATTGTATGAGCCTGGCAATTGTCCACACCCTGAAG
>JABAJV010008578.1:0-62824 GCA_018854895.1 Tricholoma furcatifolium
CAGGTATGAAACTTAGGAAGTAATACTCAAGTTTATTATGTTTTGAAATCTCAATATTGACTAAATGAAGGATTTGATACTCAGAATTGAACTCAAGATCTCTCTGACTTAAAGCTGACATTTATGACGCATAACCATTAGACCAAAGCGCATAATATAGACTTCTGTTCAAGTACACTATGACTAGCAGAGCTCAGGAAATTATCAGGAGCAACATATTGAAAGTGGCATTGCTTTGCAGGCAATTGACACAATGAATGCACTTTGACAATCTTATCGAAGTGCCCATATGCTGAAAATAGCAGAAAAACCTGTCAATTCAGCGTTGATTGTATTATATAATCTGAATTTTACTCAGGAAAAATTTATATAGATTTTAATTTGTCAGAATTTTTCGTGGAGCCCAACACAAAATTCATATTGGCCGTCACTGATAAGGAACTCATATGTGTTTGTATTGGATTTGCTATCAACGTTCAACTGTTGATATTAGCAAAATTGATATCGGATCCTACAAATACGGTCCAGCTGTGTACTTATCCGTCTGAAAGGTTTTTAATGCATGTTGGGCCATATTGAAAACTCTTCCAATCAATCTCTGTGAACTGGATATCGGCCCCCTCAGCATTTTAATTAAACTGATGATGAATAGATATACTATATTAGTCATTGCTTTTCCATCAATACACCAAGGTCGGAGGATTTTTATCGACGAAAGATGTTGCAGTTGGACGCTAAAGCACGCTTCGTTGGTAAATTTAAGATTGCTCACACCGCTGTTTTTCTAGCACTATAGGCTGTATAAAATCATCTTGAATGGATGGATTTTCAGGGTTCAGTCTGAAAAAGATCGCTCGCCTCAACGTTCGTGAACAGTCGTGAACCCCTCGGGTATACATAGCTCCAACGCAGTCTATTTGAGTATGTCGCTTGTGGAGTGGAGTCCTTTAAACATAACATCTATGTTTGGCATTGATTATTCTAATCTCTAACAATTGGGGTATTCTTTGGTCCAATAAGTATTCACCCACACCTGACGGCTTTCCGTGAACCCGTTGTTACGGTCTCCGAGTCCCGACTTGGGAAGCCGAGATCTGAAAACTTGTTACTCTCGGCAATGATCACCACTTTCGCTACTCTTTCTCCACGAACCCAACGAGCCCAATGACGGATAAGGAGGATGTCGAACGTGGAGCAACGTCGTCAACTTCATTCTGGACATATCTCAACTCGGAGGTGGACCCAGCACAATGCACTGGTCCATTGACCGCATTCTGTTTTATGACGGGATACTTGTGGGCTATTATGGTCATTATGTCCTCACCTCACTCTTACTGATATGATTAGGGACGCCCTCTCATTCTCTGCTGTATTCGTTTGGTGTGGTTTCCAAACAGGAAACTTCGCACAGGTAAGATCGAAATCTTTGTATGTCAGAATTTACTTCTTGAATGGCACATAGCTAGCCATAGCACTCGCGCGTCTCTTCGAAGGTCCAAAAGGACACCGAGACTTGTCTTTTCATAAGGCTGATCAGCAAGCTTTGTGTTCTCTCATATCATTCAACTTGGGTGCATCCGTCGGACGGCTTGGTGATAGAGTGGGACCATTGAAACGCATATGGCTTGTGGCTGGCACAGTTCTCCAAGCTTTGCTAACCATGGCTGCGGCAATTGCTATCTGGAAGAGCGGTCAGCCAGGCATTGCGAACGAGCGGGCAGATCCTAGTTGGACTAATGCCTTATCCTTTGTTTGTCTGGCCTTCATGAGCGCAAGTCTTGGTGTACAAGGTATCTTGGGCAAAAGGCTGAATACCCAGTTTGGAACTACCAGTTAGTCATTATGATCATCATCTCATATCAAATTTCCCTAACACTCCCTTTTCAGTTGTACTGACGACCATTTGGGTCGAGCTGGTGTCGGATCCGCGTTTGTTCAAACTTCGTGAAAAAGTAAAATCACGCGACCATAAGCTATTTGCTGCTGTAGGTCTTTTCCTGGGTGCCTTTATTGCGCGAGCTCTGCTAGGGAAAATTGGCGCAGCAGGGGCGCTTGGAATAGGGGTTGGGCTCCGGATACTCATCGCCATCTCTTGGGTCTTCATTGGCGGTAAAAAACCTGCTTCTTGATAAAACTCTAAACCTTTTAAGTATTGCTGCATCGTCCCTTTTTAGCTTGAAAAGTATATCCTTAATTTGAGAGATATCCCTGCATCTTCGATAGAACACGTACAACTTCCTTACCCATCATCCTAGTAGACTATATATTACCCACTAAAAAGACTAATATCGTGTGCACAGAATGATTTACAAGTGAGATAAGACTTGAGTCAGAGAGGCAGATCAATTCTGAGCCCATTTGATTCTCTTTGTAACCTCCATCATGAGTGAGTATTGGGTCTCCAAGAAAAAGTATTTTTGCAAGTACTGCGACATCTACATTGCCGACGATGCGCCCTCCCGTCAACAACACGAGAACGGACTGCGCCATAAGGGCAATCTTGATCGCTTCATTCGTGGCCTCTACAAAGCAGGCGAGAAACGCAGGAAGGACCAAGACGAGGAGAAGCGTGAGCTTGCCAGAGTAGAACAAGTGCGTAGTACACCTACTCTTTTACTTTCGCTGATTGACCTTTAGGCTGCGCAAGCTGCATACTCCCAAGATGTCGCTGCTGGTCGTGCAAGACCAGGCGCTGGACCTATCCCTTCCACCTCTACTGCCGCAACTCCTAAGAAGCCAATTCCAAAGCCTTCTAATCCCTATGCAAACTATTCCACCGCTGCGTCATTGGGGTATACCGACCCCGATGCTGAACGAATAGCTACCGAGGCCGATCGACGTCGTACTCAAGGTGTCGTGGGCGAATGGGAGGTGGTTGCCACTGTTACTCCGACTCTAGCACCTTCGGATGACGAAGACGAGAAACCTGAAATCCAGCCTGATGAACCTGCATCGGCTGGTACCAAACGTGAGGCAGAAACACCGGCAGATCTGGAAGACACTCGCGCGTTCAAATTGCGGAAGAAACAGTGGTCAGGCTTGGATGGAGGATATGATCCTGATTCGATTCCAATCAAGCTCAAAAAGAGGGAGGACGCGTACGAGACACCTGTTGCTGCCGAATCTACTTCTACCAGCACTTCTGGTTCTGCAGCGGCACCCGAAATCACACCAACACCCTCGTCTGGCTTGCCGAAATGGACAAAGGTGCAGTGGAAGAAAGCCGACGAAAACCCTCCCAAGGCGGCCATCACCACTCACGACCTACCTGATGTGGCGGTCCCTGTAGAGCAGTCGCCTGTAGCCACTCTGCCCTTGAAGAGCGAGATAAACAGCTCGACTTTGACTGCTTCAGGACTGCAAGTGGAAGAAGAAAAACCTGTATTAGTTAAATCGGAAGAACTGGCCTCCGCGCCAGAGGCCTCATCCACATCTGCCATGTTTCGCAAACGCAAAGTACCAACAGGTGGCAGGGGACGAAGATCTTGATTCAATGACCTCCTTCTCTTGTTGGCTTGAATACAATTTACATGACTGGCAGGCGAGTCGTCACTCCGTGACTTGTGCACTTGAGCTAATAATATATTTGCTATTGACAAAACAGAATACTTGGAGCGATCCTTTGACCTTATAAGTAAACGGCCAAGATACAGAGTCATATGTTGCTGGCTCCGAGTACACTGCACGCTTAGAAAGACTTTCACCAAAGAGTTTTACTGCAACTAAGGGTTTGGGATTGAGCATACACTACAGACTTCCTACAAAGCAAGGGGTATCACACTCGTAAGACAACTAGGAGTCCTTCAGAACGACAATACAATGCACACGATACACATCATTAAATTATGATTCAGGGAGAGTCAGAATCAAGGCTCCGGCATTTGCAGGATCCACCTTGCATGGAACATTGTACCTGTTAGGTCGTCCGCGTCAGGGAGTTGATCTTTCATCATCTTCAGGGATAGACGTACCCTTGCATGGTCCTCATGATAGTATTCTTAATGACAGGGACGCCAGCGGCAGAATGCAACCCTTTACCGACAATAACACGGACAGATGGAGCGTGCGCAGCAAGTGCGTCACGGACTGCCTGCTCTGTCTGAAGGACTGCTTCTGCTACTCGTAACCCATGTACGTCTATGGTATTAGGGTAACGCTTGCGCAACGCGTTTCGGGCTGTGATGGAGAAAGCAAGAATGAATACGCGCTCTTTCTGAACATCAAGGGAGATGAAAGAAGGTGATAAAGGCATTTAATATTAATCGATTGAAATTGAAGTAAAATGAAAACATCCTCCGTGACATCCAAAAAACGGTAATTAAAACCAATAACGACCACTCACCCTCGAAAAATCGCTTTGCAGCTTTGCCATGTAACTTCTTGGCCCGATCTTCTTCCTCTCGCATCTTTTGCCTTAAAAACAACGCTTGTACACCACGCGCCTTCCTGAAATCCCACTGCAGACGACTATACTCCTCCTCAGCAGCGCGTGCCTCCGCACGAAGGGCCTCAGCACGAAGAAACATGACATTTGCGGGATGCGACGAGATCACACTCGTCGCGTCTGTTTCTGTTTCTGTTTCTTGCTCTGCATCTTCGTCGACGTCGTTGGAGGTTCCTGCATTGTCAGGTTCGTCTTTCTGTCCATCACTGGGTCTTTCAACAACTGGGGTTGGGATGGGAGTGGGGTAGGGAGAGACGCGTTCAACGTCAGGTTTAGACTCGTGCTCATTGGTGCTGCCTGGTCTCGAGCCTAAAGTTGGATCAGGATCACTGGGCGAGGGTACGATGGCTGTGAAGGACTCAACGGCTGAGGGGTCCAGATGGGCTGCAGCCGCCTCTGTCGTTGTTCCACTTGCAATGTCATTAGTGACTGCCTCCGCTGCAGTGGCAGCTTGTCCAAAGCTCGGAAGGAGAGACTGTTCGAGAACAAGGGGCGATAACTCGCGAGCGGGAGGTGTTGTAAGCCCGTCGTTATCATCCGTGAGCACAAGTTCCCAACGCGCCGCCCCCGCAGCCGGTGGAGTTTGCAACGGATCGCCGCCTTCGTCTTCACTCATATAGTACTTTACGCCTGGATTTGGAACCGGAAGTGGGGGGGCTTCAGGGGCTGTTGGCGATGATTCTACAGAACTGTTGGCCTTCGGTTGGTCAACGGATCTGGAGAGGTATCGAAGAGTCGAATTGGGTATGGGTAAAGGTGTGACCGCAGCGGACGTGTAAGAAGCAAGGTTTCCTATAGCGTATGTACTGGGGACGCCTCGAGAGACAGAACGTCGTGAGCTTTCTGCGTCACTTGTATGCTCTTCGATTGTTGATATTCGCTCAGCAGTACGAACCTCGCGAGCTTCCGATGTAAGCGTCAATGGTGGTGTGGGGAGGAGTATGGGTTTTGGCGGGGGTGAAGTAGCAGGATCATCATTGGAATGGCTCGGATGAGGGGACTGGACTTCAGATTCATCCTGGAGAAAAAAACTGGGGGGTGTGGGTGGACGGCTCGGACGAACAGCAGGAGTAGAGGATGGAGGAAGCGCATCCTGAGAGTCGCGAGTCGGATGAAGAGGGTTAGAGGAGCGCGATGTCTTTCGACGAACGCGAGGGGGAGGCTGGGGATTGAGTGTGTCGCTTGCGACGAAACCAATAGTGGTACATAGTAGCACTGTAAAGGCACGGTGGAGATTGGCAGTAAAATAGAGATCGATTGCAATGCGCAATGCGTAGGCAAGATAATGATCCACTGAAGATTTGGTGGACAAGTGGTAGACGGCTGCACCTTCCCATAAACCAAGAAGAATGGGTGCAATTCTGCCTAGCGAGCCATCAAGACCATTGAGAAACAGCCGAAGTCCAAGACCAGTTACAATCGAGAGCAAGACGTCCATTTTTTGTGAGAGGTCGTGGGCTACGCATTGCACTGGGGCAAGGTGATTCGCAAAGTATGAAGGGAATAAGTAACTATGTTGCACCCTCGTGTACCCCACAACTTGGTCTCCTGACCCCCTGCGGAGATGAAAGCCTCGAGGCTGCTAGTCGATGGGAATGGGTGGGCCCCGGTGAAGTTACAAAACACCAACTTTTTATATCAATGATGTTCGGATCAAACCGAGCTATTGACGTCGAACATAACATTGAAAGCAGTTATAACAATACACTCGATCGAGTATGATAAAGGATGCCAACAAGATCCCAGGCCTCAGGCGTTGGCCTTAGCACTCAGAATTTCTCATAATGTTCAAGAAAAACACAAACTTTGAGCCTCCATAGAAGATCAAAACTACGCGTCGGTCACGTGACACTGAAAAAGACGCGTCTTGTATCGTTTCAACAGACGTCGTTCTCATTCAAGTTTCAAACGCCCTTTTCATCATTCCACCATGGCTAGCACCTCGGGAAAGACTATGTCTACAAGAACAGGAAACAAATCAAACAAGCTGTCTCCTACCTCAGTCGATAGTCTCGCCCAACAACTCACGTCCAATTTGGTCATCTCTAATACAAAAGGGAAAGGCAAGGCGGTTAATATTTCGCCAGAACAAGCTCGCATCGAATCCATGCGTGCAGTTAACTCTGCTTCTCAAGCTCTGTCTGCGGCTATACAATCTGGGTGGAAGAAGTCGGCGGGCAAAGCCTCGCTGCAGGCTTCCGGTGCAGCAGCGGCAGCGGCCAAACATCTGAAAGTGTTGCGACAGGATGAAATACGGGATGTTGACGTAGAAAGGGCAGCGGTTAGTGTTTTGGGAAAGTTAATAACTTTGGAGATGGTAAGTTGGCGTTCCGGAGAACATGAACTGCTGTTGATATGGTCCTCAGTACGACGAGGCACTTGATGCCCTCGATGCTCTTCATCCTCGAATATGTGCTCTTCTGCAGATGAAAGCACCTCACTCTTCTTCTCGCAATCATCTTCTGTGGATTCCAATTTCACCCTTGGCAAAGGCCATAGAACTTACTGTTTTGACTCTTACAGTCACATACCTCGTTCATTCAATCACCGTCTTAATCAATGTTAAACTCGACGTTGTGTCCCTCGATTCGCTTGCAAACGCGCTTAGTCGTGGCGAACAGAGCTTCTTGTCGTGGATCCCGCAATGTTCTGCGCTACCCGCCAAACAATTTGATTCTCTATTGGCGCGTACCTATACGGCCCTAACAAAGGGATGCATGTCCTTCAAATCCAACTTCGGTGCAATCTTTTGTCTGCGAATGTATGCCGTGAGGTGCTTAGCTCTCACAAGCGCGGGTACAGTTGAGCCGAGCACATTTTGGGACCAAGTTGTGCGTTTCGCCGGTGCTTTGGTCAAGTCGCAAGGTGTTGAAGAGGAGGATGCGTTGCGCCTTGTACTCGCTGAGTTTGCTGAGTTGGTTCGCGTCATCGAAGAACAAAATGTTGTCCCGTTATTGACCGGCAAAGGCTTTGTTGGTTTCTGTGAATACTGGCTTGTGTTTGCGAAGAAGGTAAAGGTTTTCACCGTTCTCTCTATGAAATTACTGACAGCGCATCATCAAGGCGGGAGATATATGCCTCGTGAACCGAATCGCTGGTCTCATTCAAGGTATTCCTATGGCTTCTTCGTCATCCAGCAAGGTCAGTCAGGATGCAGTTCCTTCGCATGATAGCGAAAAGGCAACAGCGTCGAAGGGCAGTCTTGAACACGAAACTCTCGTATCTGCTCGTTTGTGCGCAACACTTGTACAAACCACCTCGGCAATTGACCAAAACAGCCCTGGTATGTTTTATCGACGCCTAACTGTCTTGTACATACTAATCGTGCTCCCCAAGATATGGTCCCACAAGTTCAAGACGCACTTTCGACGTTGAAAGCATCCGCTGATATCATGCGCCTTCTTCAATACTCTCATGACAGGGACCCTGACTACACACGTATATCTGGAAAAGTTGATCGCGCTCTTGAACGAGCTAGGCGAGCCACTATATCTGCTATTGACTCCAGACCGTCGCACAGCATCGATGATTCCCTCCATTTGCTCCTGGAAACAATATCTGGCATTCTGTTGCAGCAGTGCTCGTTACAGGTAAGCTCTTGCAGTATGTTCTACTGTAGTGCAACTCACGGCCTTCCCTTGCAGCATGCGGACGCGGACATTTACACGCGATCTCTTGACACACTTTTTGTTCTATCTCGCATACGCCTAAACCCTTCTGATCCTCGATCATACATTCCGGCTCACGATCTCCTTACTAAAGCGGCCTCAGTCGTTGAACCACGTATTGCAGACCCTTCAATCAACGGGCCAAATTATTTACGTTGCATTTCGGGTGCTTTCCACAATCTCGCGGGCGTACTCTATCAGGCAGGAAGATACGGTTCGGCAGTTGGCTTTTTGCAATATGCATGTTCCTTGGGAGCACGAGCACTCGAAGTTCAGAAAGAAAGAGGGACATCTATTGAAGGACAGGGGGATAAAACAGAGGAAGGCTGGAGGCAACTTGAAGAACAGTTATATCGTAGATGGGAACTCCTCGGCGTTTGTTTTCTCAAAAATGGTGATCGCAAGGTGAGTGAATGTCTGCTTTGAGTTCGCTCCGTTAGACTCAAATACGCCTCAGCAAGCTTTGGAAGCATTTCAACACTGCATCAAAACGTTCCCATACACAATATCCGGTTTTTCTGAAAACGCAGAGCAGAATACTTATTCAACAATCTTCGCCTTATCTAGCAGCACGAAGCAACTTGCGTCGATCTTAGATCGTGTCACTAACCTTAGCGCATGCGATTTGCTTTTGGAACCATCCTCTGTATCCGTGGGCTCGCTCAAGCTCAACAACGCTGCTATTACTGGTGCACTTCTGGAGCGACAAGTAGAATATCTCACCTCCATACGCAAGGAGGGGATATCGAAAGTCATCTCACATCTGCTCCTAGAAACACTGGGTGAATACAGAGTGGAGAAGCCAGTTAGGCGTGCCCGTGTACTGCTGAAGAGTTTAGAACACATGTATCATTCGGGACCCAGCACAATGTCCGCTATTGGCAGTCCAGACGAAATAGGGACCAAGATCGAGGAACTTCTTTGTGATGGAGTAAGCTGTCGCCTTCACACTATTTACGTCACACTCATGAATCTACCTGAAGAACCTGAGTCAGGATGAAGGATTAGGTATCCATGTTTCTCAATATCGAGCTGCGGCCCATCTCTGGCGCGCTTTGCATGTCCATCGAAGCAGGGACGTTCAACAAAGCGAACGGGTTGCCTACCATTGTGAAGAAGCATACCATCTACTCAGAGCAATGTTTGGTACGAACTTGGAAACTGGAAGCGCGAAGAAGTCCATGCCGAAACAGATTACCGTATCCAAGAAGACAGCCTTAGGCCCACCGACAAGACAGCGATCGACAAGGAAGACTCCTACAATCCGCGAACCTGTCACTCCAAAGGCAAAGTCTCGAAAAGGCGAGCTCTTTCAGAGTTGTTGACCGTGGTGTAATGCAACTAATGCAATGTTAGTCCTTCAGCCTGTATCACTGAACAGCCAGACCCCACCGCGGCAGACAGAGAGCGGAAAACATATGTTTGCGTTCGAAGATTTTGAAAAGTTTGATTCACTTCTTCGTGAGTTCAACGTGGTGTACATATATGATCTCTGCTAAGGCTCTCTGTTCTCTACTCTACACACAGGTCTTAGCGCTCGAATATGCGGAATTGTATCGCAAATTCTTCCAAAGATTCATCTGCTGGATATGTCTAGAAAATTATGTGAGATGCAGCTCGGAAGGCAAAGTGATGGTATGGAAATAGTTTGCCCAGACTTTCATTTTTCTTCAACTGAAAGACAATCGTAGGTTATATCACAAGCTCCGTTGACCTGGCACACGAGTATATCTTACTTGGCAAGACGCGCCGCGCAGCCACAATCTTTGACCTCACGCTGGACATTGTAAAGAGTGATAAGACTTCATTAGAAGCATCTGCATACTTCTATTTGAGATACGCGGAATCTCTGGCGTTGATGGAGGACGCTTCAAAAAGGTACCTCATCCAACCTATTCTCACTGAATGACTGCCTTAACAATGTATCAGTGCTGTCATTTATTCCGAAGCTCTCCATCTTTCCGCGGTATTGGACGGCGAAGACAGAGGGTTATCTACGACTGAACGTATCCGAGCACGAGTGAAAAGGCTAGAGATGGCGGCCATTGCGTCCCATGTCTTTGGCCTCATCAAATACTTAGAGGTGACCGGTCATCATCATTATTAGTTGTTCTCTGACAAATCTGTGTATTAGGAGGATGTCCCTGCCACTTTAGACAGTATGCTCAAGGCACTTCGGCTGTGGAACAGGGCGGCCGATTCATTGATTCGCCTTTCCTCACCGTCATCCTCATCGTCGGCTTCTAAAGATGACAATCCCTTCAATATGTCAGACCTGAAAGACGCCTTGCTATCAGAATCGTCGAAGGAAGTCGCCAGAGAGATGCCAACTCCTAAAAAGGCTTTTCCTCAACGGATGTCCATGGATGGGTTTGAGTGGCGTATATCGGAAGGACTAATGACTACCCTGTTCTCGCTTGCCGAGGTATACCTGTTTCGAGGGTCAGCACGAGAGGCGGAGTATTTTGCGCAACAAGCGCAAGATCTAGCGGAGTCTCTTAATGCCCCTTCCCTTGTTAGCCGTGCTCTAGCGAAGAAAGGTGAGATTCAATTATACCGAGGCCATCTTGATTCGAGCCTCGAATACTTGTTGGCCGCCACCGATCTATTGGAGAACCTCCCCGGTGCCGAAAGCATTAACGTTCAACGACTGCGCGGACTGTACAACGAACGCATGGCACGCGAGAAGGACGCCCGTGTTCTTTATGAAAAAAGTTTGCATATGATAAACGAACTCGATCTAGCCTTCGACAATCTGGTGTTAAGGTGAGAAGGATTTTTTAATCAATATGAACCAAATCAACTAATTGTTGTTGAAGTCGAAAATCGATTGGAGTTTCCTCGCCTACCAAAAATGATGTCATATTCCCCAGCCTTCTCGCAGCTCTGTTGCGTCACCATAGTACGTTTCATTTGGATCTTTGGGGTTCATGAATTAATTTTGGCCAAGTATGGCTGCTTAGGAATGACGACATTCAGGACTATTCCAAGTTTCTTAACACATTTATCTCTCTTTCCCATTCCTCTCAAACCAAGGTGCGGCACTCTCATCTAGATTTTACTACTGATATATATAATTTGAGTAGGCTGAAGAAAATGTCCTTATGGCAAAACTCGCCCTTCACAACGTCTACGGCCGCTTCCGTTCCGACATGTTTTTGAGCTCATTGACAGAATCGAGTATGTTGTACTATGTCTCACATCTATGAAAAGGGTTAATGTGTATACAACTAGCAATTGCTCTGCCGATGGGCATGTCCAGCAAACAAACTGTGATCTCGCTTCCAACTGCTCAGGAAATTATATCAACGCTTGAGGCAGCGGAAAAGTTCTTCTGGGCAAACCTTACGCGCGTCGCTGGGACAAGGAAGATCAATGACATGCGAGAGGGACTGGTTTCTCTGGCTTTGATCCAGGCATTCCGAACGTCTTTAGGTAGAGCCACTTGCGGGACTTCCAATCTTGCGGTTGGTTTGCTTGGTCAGTCATTGCATGATTATTTTTTTCTTGTGCCCTAATGACCTGTATTCATCTTAGATGCTTCTGCCGCCATCACTCTTCGACGTGAAATGGTAGAGACGATTGACCACAAGTTTATCCTCAGACCAAACGATGATATGAAGTGGCCTTCGATCACCAACAGTTTACCTCAACCACGGCCCACTGCGAAAGGAGGTCGACGTCTTATATCTAGGACTTCATTACACGATGACGATGATGGTGAAGAGAATAGCGACGCAAACTTGGACGAAGGCACTTTGAAAGCATACTGGGCTTCAGTTCGCGCCCGCTACCAAGATCAAATCTTGGATCCCCCATCACTGTCTTCGTCCCAAGTCTCAGGCCTCCCCTCAAAGTGGACGGTTGTGAATATAAGCGTCACCGAAGATAAGAGCACATTGTTTATCACCCGACACGAGTGTGGGAGCTCGACTAACGCTCCGCTTATGTTCTGTATTCCCCTAAAGGACAGGCGTGATAGCGGGGATACTGAGGATGAGGAACAGCAACTCTTGACATTTGACGATGCTGTGAATGAGCTGAAGGAGATAATAAGGCTTAGCGACGAGAGGACTAAGGCTGCGGTCAACATTAAACCTGAAGATCGAGAGGCGCGGGCGACATGGTGGAAAGAGAGAGCGGAGCTAGACACGAGACTCGAAAAGTTGCTTGATAACCTTGAATTTCGCTGGCTTGGAGCTTTCAAGGTTCACGTCCCTTTTTGTCTTTTGAGCTTGAAAACTGAGATCACTTTGCAGACTATTCTAAGTCGCCGAACGAACTTGACTGCAGACCTTATAGAGGACCTTCGGACTCAGTTTGAGAGAGTCTTTCGCAGTGGCCTCCGCGTGCAGGACAAGAAGAAAAAACCTCGTTCTGGGACTCACAAAAAAAGTGCTTCACAAAATCCAAACCCGATTGCAACCGAGGTCACATTCGACGATACTCTGTTACAGTGCTTCTCCACGCTCTCCCCGAAGTGCCGTGACGAGGAATTAGAGGACCTTGTATATTTTATCTTGGATCTCTATCACTTCCACGGTGTCCAGGTGGCAATCGCAGAGGTTGATATCATTCAGGTTGTACTTGACCTGCGGTCTGTCCTGGAGGATCATGCGCAGAAACTCGCCCGACAGAAGGTCAAAATGCCAGAAGACGAGCACTTGTTCCTAATACTCGATAAAAATCTTCAAGGGCTGCCTTGGGAGAGCATTCCAATCCTCAGAGGTCGTAGTGTCAGCCGTATACCAAGCATCGACTTTTTGCTAGACAGGGTTCTCTTTGCGGAATGGAAACGAAAGACTCTGGGGCTGGACGATACATTTTCTTCCAAAGGCGCCATCGTCGACCCTCGGAAAGGATTTTATATTCTGAACCCTAGTGGGGATCTTGGAAAGACAGAAGCACGGTTCAAAGGCTGGACTGTCGATATGGAAAAGGCAGGATGGGAAGGAATCATTGGACATGCCCCAAGTGAACAACAATTCTTGAATGCATTACGAACACAGGACTTGGTAGTGTACGTGGTGATCCTCCCACGTGGACCCTGATAACTGATAATGAGTCTCACAGGTACTTTGGGCACGGAGGTGGAGAGCAATATCTCCGATCACACAAGATACGGAATCTGCCTATGTGTGCAGCGACAATGTTATGGGGTTGTTCTTCTGGCGTGCTTCGCGAGATGGGAGACTTTGACAGGGTGGGCACGCCATATAACTATATGCTTGCTGGAAGGTCAGTCACGCTGGCTGTCAGTTCGTTTTACTTACTAAACATTTTCTATTACAGCCCTTGCCTCGTAGCTAACTTATGGGATGTCACTGATAGAGACATCGATAAATTCTCGCAGGCAGTATTTGATAAAATCGGTCTCACGGCTGATAGGATGAAGGAATGGGACCAGTCAGATAGACAGCACGTTTCTATTGTGGAAGCAGTGGGACATTCAAGGGACGTGTGCAAGCTCAAATACCTGACAGGGGCGGCACCAATTGTATATGGGATTCCTTTTTACTTATAGACAGTTATATGGCGATAAAATGTGATATACTATCTGTACTAATATACTGGCGGGCAGTGATAATGGACAGAATAT
The DNA here is from genome assembly GCA_018854895.1 of Tricholoma furcatifolium. Taxonomy (NCBI): domain Eukaryota; kingdom Fungi; phylum Basidiomycota; class Agaricomycetes; order Agaricales; family Tricholomataceae; genus Tricholoma; species Tricholoma furcatifolium. The sequence continues at coordinate 13,712 of JABAJV010008578.1, forward strand.
GTCTCGAAGATCATGGCAGCCTTAGCTAAAAGCGAATACCATCTTAGTCTTGCAAACGATGGGTTGGCATTGGAGTCCATTCCAAAAGCTGGAAGGTGGTAGAATGAGATGTTGGCGTGTAGATATGAGGATTGTTTATGATTGGTTGGAGTAATACAATCAAGTTGTAGATACATTGCCAGTGTAATACTTTTCGCAGAAGGATGGCGACGGGGTTCAACGCCAGTGGGAATATCTGTAAAAATATGTAACTTGTAATGCAAAGCGTCGAAAAGTCAATATCAACGCGCGAGACGCAGCCGGGAAATGAATGTGGAAACGGCCTTCAAGACGGTGGTGGAAAGCGAGGCCCCAGCCCAAGATGGCCGATGCAAAGGACCATGTGTATGAACGTCGTCCTGATGTGACGTGCAAGCATCAACGAACACGCACGCGACGGGGAGTAAAATGCACTACTGTGGGGAAGAACGGCAACGAACTTCGCCGCCGATGAGTTAGTAGAGACATTATAAGCGAATTAGAGGGTAGGGTAGAGAGATGAAGGAGGGGGAGGGGGATAATGTACAAATGATCAGGTAGCGGTGGTATCTAGAAAATACAGAATTTTTTAGATGAGTGTCGTAAGCGAAGCAATGTTTAAGCAGTAACAAAAGTCATCGGGAAGAGCCCAGAGTCGATGGAATAAATAAGCAAAAATGTCGTTAAGGAATAGGTACGAAAAGGAGGAAGGGTGGCTGGTCAAATGTCCAAAGGGGCAAGAGTTCGTCTAATGTCCAATTGGCTCTCGTAAAAGGAGGCCAAGCAAAAAAGCGACCACAACTCCATAATGTCCATGAGCCAAGGTAAGTAGCGTCCATATAAGGCGAGTCCATGGAGATAAGTCTCAAAAAAAAAAAATTCCGAGAGAAAGCAATATTGTCAGTCCAGTATATCCGAAATTATAGTTCGGCAAGTCTCTTCTGAACTTTGGAGGCGGCGATGGCTGTATGAAACGATGTTAGTGTAATGATGTCAAGAGCCATCAAGAAATATAGCCAACGCACCGACAATCGGTAGGCGGGGAGCCAAGGTCGTCATCGCGTATAGGAGAGTAGAAATCTGAGCTCGAACGTCAGTCTCCAAGACGGTCCATGTGTTTTCTTGTGTTTCAAGCTCCATGATTAATGTATCCGCGGCATACGACCAGCACGGCTGTTTAGACATATGGGTAAGAGGGGCTGAAACAGCAAGAAAGACGTAGACATACACCGATGATGGGATCAAGGTAGTTGTAGTCCCGGTTGGAGATGTGCTTGATAACGGCGACGCATGCTCTCGCAGATTGAGAGCACTTGTCAAACATTATAGGGTTGTCATGTGCTTGGGGGCGGTAGAGCTGAACTGATGCCGTGTGAGCAAGAGTGTGGGCAACCAATAAAGTGTGTTTGTGCTCCACGCTGATTGCGTCCAGTTGGTCCAGAGGCATCAGGGTCGTAATAAACTGATTTATAGTCCTCTCAAGTGCTTGCATTTCCTGCAGAAGAGCTGGGGTTTCTTTGTCTGCTGGCAATGCAAGATAGTCAATAAACTGTGGTCTAAAGAAAAATGGCTGAACCCGTACTTGGATTCCACGCGCTGCTAAGCTGGTCGGCCTTTGCGAAGAGCGCGGAAGCCTTGGCTCGCATAGCCTGCGGTGAAAACCCCGAAGCTGAAACCTCGCCGTCCATAAAGCTCCTTATTGTTTGAAAAGGGGGTGCAACATTGATATGGCCCTGTCATACGCGTCAACATTTACCAAAGACCTCAGACACCCGCCACTTACTGCTTCATACTCTGCCCAATCCTGTGGCCACGGGCAGTTGATAGATTGACGAGGATCGCACTCATCCGGGATAATGGCTGGTTTCCGAAGTATGACTGACCAGCATCGGTCCAAGTTATATACCTGCCAGAACGCTAGAATGCGCTCGCCTTCCTTGACACCACTTCGAGAAGGTTTCATGTCGTAAGGTTCTTGGGGGTCTGAGGGCCAGACTTCCTCCTGATGAGTGTTCATGTGAAGACCGCACTGCACAGCAAGACCAGCTGCAGCGGTGGCGTGGTAGCTGCCTTCGAGAATCCTGCCGTTGGCGAGGAAATACATCGATAATAGACATGAACCTTGAATGACATCGATAATCTTCTCTCCATCGCGCAAACCGTCTCGAAGAGCATCAAGAGCAAGGCCAAGATAGTGATCTTCATGTTGGCAAAGTGGCTCTGGGCGAGAGATGAAACAAGCCCATAGGTACATGGCATTCATAAGCATAGGGTGGCGTTGTTCCTTGGATTGGGTAGCGAGAGAGTCCAAGATACTGCCCATATGAATGTCAAGGCCGCATTGGCGACTGTGCGGCGAGAAAATATCTAGCCTGATTGACGTCGATGGAGTTAGCTTGATAAAATAAAAGAAATTGTGTTTTAATCTTACAGCATTCGTGCGAGTTCTGTCGGAGGTTGGAAGCGTGTTTGCTGATCTTCAAAGAACATTTCAGGAATGAACGGGGAAGGGGAAGGGGTAGGGACAGGCTGTAAAGAGGTCCATGATGCGTTTGGGGAAGTTGGAGATGAATCTATAAGACGAAGGTAAGGATTAGTAGCAGATATTATAAAGTGTCTCACCACTTGACGGAAAGCTTAGAGGAGAGTGTGAGCTGTAGAGAGTGGTGTCTCCAGGAGAGCTAAAGGAAGACGATGAAGAACCCGAAAGAGAGTTGTCGTGTGGGTCATACAGGACGACTGCAGGGGATACATATTCCGGGTCTTCAAGTTCTCGGATACGTTGTTCGAGGCGGGTTATGTGTTCACGAAGAAGTTGCGTCCTCGTCTTTCCCTTTCCATCATCGTATTCACATCCGTCAGACTTCTTTGCACGGACACACTGTTGACAAGCAGGTTTGGTACCATCGCATCTCTAGATAAGCGCCAAGTGTTAATCGAGTAATTGGGGCGAATGAAAAGGGGGTGTACCATCTTTCGTTTGCTACATGGTCAAATGAGTTAGATGGGCATTAGATGAAAGGATTAGAGCGACATACCGACATCTTAAGCATGCCTTTCCTCTTTGAAGGGTAGTCTGACCAGACTCTGGTTTATTGGCCATTACGAATGTGAAACTAAATGTACAGAAGAGGGATCTTGAAGCCGGGGATGGAAGAGAGGGCAGTAAGGGCCGAAAAGGAGAATGAGACGAAGGAAAGGAAAGGGATTAATGAGAAACCATGAAATGGGAAAAGGAGAGAGACTGATAATGTGATTCCAAGAGGGGTAACAGGTCTCTCTGCTATTATACTTATTATACTCTGTTTACACATGCACTGCCCATGCCGCCTCCGAACATCTCGCCAACTTGCTCTAATTCGTCGGGCCCTCAACATCTACACACAACGGCCATTCATTGCCGTCCCCCTTACGGTCCGCCTATCCCTGATCAGAGGTACATCTCATATCAACCATCTTGTGAAGAAAAAAAAACCTGTCAACTCGAGCAATATTTCTCGATACATACAACAAATCTCATTCTCGTCTTTGCCAGCACCTACTGGCCAAGTTTCTTTCCCAGTTCTCGAGTCTCCAAGTTGCACATGAAGATGGGATGTCAACTCAAAATCATGACGCCTCACTACAGTCCCATCTGATCTCAGGGCCAAACTCGAGGCACGAAATGACGCATGTGGAGCATGTATTGTTCCGGCCTTTTGCCAGAAATGCCTCAGCACACGATGCCTCCCGCATCAAGCATCAAGCATCAAGCATCAAGCTTAACAAGCTGCCAAGGCTGGCAGCCTGAAACTGACGCCAAGTCCTTTGACTTGCTCAAAGCAGTGGAACGAAGGCCTGAGGACCGAGCAAGCATGAAACCAATAAACATCATACACCCAGCGGCGCATGCGCAGGCATTCCTTCTTCATGAAGCTACATTATCATACGTACCAATAAATATCACATATCTTGCACGTAAGCGTAGGCATTCCTTACAAATGTTTCTCCGAGCAGACCTTGCTTGCACATACAAAACCACTACCTTTGTCCTCCTGGAATTTCGGAAGGCACCCAAATCTGATACTCTCGACGGCAAAGAATAGATCTTTCTTCCACAGTTTCTCCCTCTGACGCTCGCCGACCGCCAACTACCGACCTCTACCGACCTTCGTGACGGTCCGTCCTCCACCGACCCAGTACGAGAGCACGACCCACTCGACACCCGACAATCTTCTGAGCAATTTTGATTATTGAGAGACAAGCGAGCGCTTATGCAGTGGTGTGCCTGGCTACGTTGTTAGCAACGCCATTTATGAGTCGGTAGATATGTATTGGTGTGGCGGTTGTTGCTCTCATTCTGATCCAGTCCAATGGGACTGTCGGTCTCGTCGGTCCCAGGTTTAGTTTCGATTGTAAACACGTGCTCCTGCAGAGCGGAGTAAACCCTTTACGTGTCTGTAATGGTCCACATGGACGTCGCAGAACGAGGAAACAAGTGTGACATGGAGGGTATTGGCTGGTATAGAGATAGGGGGTAATAAAATATACAAAGAAGCAATTCGGCAATAAATGATGTGAGAGTGGAAAGGAGTGTTAAAAAATGTCGACTTCAACCTAGAAATTCAAAGCCTAATAAACGTGACCATTTAAACCCGCTCCTGTGGCTGGACGTGAGGGAAATGGTTGGGCGGTAAGCAACTGCTGCTGTAGCAATTGCTGCTGCTCACTCAAAACCTTTTTTTCGCGAGCGTGTGCCTGGCGAACATAAGCGTACCGCTGGAAGTGATTTAGAGATTGCAGGAATAGTACTCCAACCTATCGATAATCAGCCTCCACAACTCACAAACGTGGGGAAACACTTACGGGGTAAGCACGGAGCTGGTTGAAGAGATCAATTGTGGCCTCCCGGACCGATTCTTTTTGGTGGAACAGTCCGAAACCCAACGGTACAAGTCCTCCTCCGTGAGGTATCAAATATGCTAGTAACTAGGGGGACACAATGTAGTGCTGCGGATAGGCCCAATGATGACATGACCCACCTCAACAACTTGTTCGTAACTCTTGACATTATCTGCAAGGGTGCGCATAATCAGCGTTGCCTCCGCGTCAGACAGCCCCTTTCCATGGCGCAGCCTAATAAGCTGGTGTATAACATCGAAGCCTTTAATCGAACTGTTAGCTTGCAATTTCGCAAAATCCTGAGGAATGTATAATGTTAATCGACCCTCAAACCGGATTACCACGAAGAAGCCACTTGCCGCGACACAATATTGGTAGCTTCTTGTTTTTCGCCAAGCTTCGATGCGTTGCGCGTTTGCAGAGAGCTCTCGCAGACCTGACGCCTCGTCGACAAAAGCAATACCACTCCCAAGCTGTGCACGCCGGCCAGCCTGCTCAGCGGAGAACAAAGAACACGGAAATCCAATTTTGGTTGACCCAGTGACTTCTTCCTCATACCGAGAAGCCAATCGCACAAACCGCGTTGCATATTCTGTAAACCGCATACGGACGAGGCTCTCGCCGAAGTGTTCGTCTATAGCAGATCGGATCTTTTACGAGCTTTCAGAAAAGTATACAGTGCCTGAAGAAGTTGGACTCACATCTTCGATGAAGAGCTTGTCGGCATTATTGTCGAATTTAGCATAATCGGGCCTTCCCCCTTGACTTGAACCCGTGCGTTGGACTTCGCCATCTTCGCTTGTCATGGAGGATTCCGCCCGGAGCGTTCCACTACGCGTTAGAAGGGGGGCTCCGAAGCTCGGAATTGCCGTTACTGGATATGTCGCATGGATGTCTTTGGCTACAGTAACGGTCCCGGAGCCGATGACAAGAAGGAGATCCCATGCACGGGAAGATTCGAATATAGGATTCGTCACGCCTGCGATGTATGCGGGGCTGGTACAACATCAGTAGGCGGCGATTTTCGGGCAGCATGGAGTTAACGTACACAGATTCCCACTCATCCCGATTTTTGAGATTGGCGTAGGGAAATGCACGTTCAAAGTACCCTCGAAGAATTGTTCCGCATCCTGAACCCAAAGCACAGGCCGAGAGGACAAAGCTCGAGACCTCCCCCGCTGGTCTTTTGTGACCGAGGAAGATAATCCGCTTCCCAGTGACCAGAGCATTAAACAAGATGATGATAGGATGAGTTTGTGGGCCATTGGTATGTAAGTGTGGGTGTACTGGGCCAAATACACTTTGATGGGAAGAAAATTCTTTGACCAAAGTTATCAAGGAATACTTGAAAACATGACGTGAATAAGTTACACTTTGAATCTAACAGAACGGACGTACGTCGCCAACCTCTTCTGGGAATGTCGAAAGTGGCATTTTAATTGGTATTGGGTGATCTTTGTAGGCCACCGTGGTATTATAGAAATGGGTATCCTTGACCAAGCCAGATCGCAGGTGAGAATCGAATGGCATAGGAATACGGGTCACATGGTCCTTCGAGTGCGCAAGGGAAGAAGACATCGAAGACGCGTCGGTAGACCGTCGTTTTCGCGACGAGGAGACCATGGTATTACTGCCCACGAGAGATAGCACACTTGAAGACTCTACAGCATCCTTCATAAGATCTAACTCGCCTTCGTCTCCCACCCATACAGCACTTCCCCCAAGAGAAAAAGAAGCGTCGGAAGGAGAGTCAGGTTGAGCACTAGATAGACTCGCAGCTATGGTGCTTTCCGTATCAGGTCGAGGGGGCAGATCCCGTTCGCGAGAGCGAGCTTCCTCTTGCCGTTGTCGAATAAGGATCCCTTCTTCAAAACTCGAGTAAGACTCTCCCGAATTCGTAGATCTATGTTGTATTATAGATTTCGCTGCAATCCGAGGGTTGCTTCCATTCCAACTCTGTTGCACGTCGCGGTTTGCGTGCTTTTCCGCAAAAATGTCCTTTCTTTCTGACGAGCGCATGACAATCTTTTCTTGACGCGTTAATAGAGGAGCTCCTGATAGGTCCATCGCGTTCACGGCATCAAACAGACGAGCGAGACAGTCTTGTGATGGATCCGAGAAGTAGTCGTCAAGAGCCATTAATAAAAACGGCTTCAGAGGGAAGATAAACAAGAGCCTGGTGCATAATCTATCTTTGACAGACCTTGAATATCTGGATGAAGGGATGTCTTGTACATATCGCGAGCGCAAGGACTTTCGCACCACTGACGAGCATTAGGTTCAATATACAACTATGAAACGCACATTACGCACCGATCCCATGTTTTATCGTGCTTGGTCCTAACAAGATTCAGGACATATAGCAAATCCGGTTTATCTTTCGGTGATTCGTCCTGTTCACCAGGTAACGGGACTGCTTTGGTTTCTGGAGTTTCGAGTGCAAGGACAGGCGATATCGTGTTAGAGGGTGTCTGGTTTAGGAAGAAGATTGTCCAATCATCCTGCTGCATCTCTGCGCCATCTGGCAGCATGGACATGGCAAGTACCCTGTGGTGACAACATTTGATCAGACAGTCTTTTAGAGAGATTGGTCGAGTCGTACCCCTCATCGACGCCTAATGGTTGAGGGAACTGGTACTTGAGCTGGGCACCCTCAAAGATGTGAAATTCGGCGAGAAGAACGAATGAACAGTGGTTTCCATTGTTGCTACTCATGGCAAAAGTCTGGACAGACATCCACAACTACTATCCAATGTTAATTCAGGCACTTATTAGGTAAGCGCACATAGGCAAAAAGAGTTAATATAGTAGATTGCATTTTTCAGAGCGTGCATGGGAGACAAATGTTATCATTTTTAGGTAGACGACATAATCCTCATAGTAAGCATAGTTGAGGGAATTAACCATGCAATTAATCCCAGCCTGAGCCAGCAGCAGCGCCAGCATCAGCACCCCATCCAGCATTGGCAGGCTCAGCAGACCAGTCAGTACCGGCAGCGGGCTCAGCGGCCCAATCGATGGCGCCTGTAACAAAAATAAGCAAAGGAAGAGAAAAATAAGAATGCAAGGCATACCGCCATCCTGGACCAATGCAGGATTGATACCTCCAGCCTGAGGAGCACCAGTAACATCCCATTCAGAGGCAGCAGCACCCTCCGCAGATTGTTGGGCAGCAAGCTTAGCAGAAGCCTCCTCTTGCTGCTGCTTCTCAACTTCTTCAGGATCCCTGTAGAAGAACATGTCCACCATGACGTTCCAACCATCGGGGGTGCGAGGAATGGTGCCCCTGAGCCTCAAGACCTCACGGGCAAGCAACCACCAGATAAGACCGATTGAGTGTCTTGTTTTGTTGTTCGTGGGGATGGCAACATCAACGAATTGGAGGGGAGCATCAGTGTCGCAGAGAGCGATAACGGGGATGTTGACATAGGACGCCTCACGGATGGCCTGGTGGTCAACACGGGGGTCAGTCACAATGATAAGACGGGGCTCCTTGAACGACCGTGTGATATAGTTAGTGAAGGAACCGGGAGTGAAACGTCCTGCAATGGCCTGGGCGCCAGTGTTGGCAGCGAATTTGAGGACAGCACGGTGTCCGTAAGGGCGGGCAGAAATGACACAGATGTCGTTGGGGTTCTCAACAGTAGCGATGATGCGGGCGGCAAGGACAAGCTTCTCCCAGGTCTTTCCAATGTTAATGATGTGGATTCCTAGGAGCAAAAAAAAATTGAAGATGCGATGATAATACAGGCTGCCGAGAACGTACCGTCATTCCTCCTCTTCCAGACGTAGGGCTCCATCTGCTTGTCGCAGTTTTTGGTGCCAATGTGGCATTGGGCAGCGAGGAGGAGCTGGATCTCCTCTTCGGTAGCAGCGAGAACGGACGGGAGTTTCGAGGCCATATTGTACCTGTTATCAGAATGTCAGCATCCACTTCGAGTGCAGCGCATCCACCCTCCAACTGTGTCGAATCGACTCGTTCTTGTTCCCGAGGGTGTATGCAGCATAACCCGGACGTACCGTAAAGCTTCGGTGCTCGAGGTCGGCTTCAACGACGTTCACGGGCGGTTTTGGATGGTTGGCGGGAGCCTGCTGGTAAACTTTGCCGAGATGGGACACAAATTATTCCCACGATTACCCATCAATTCAAAAAATATCATAATTTAGATATTATATTCTTTTAAAATACACCTCCATGTATAAAAGTAGTAATTGTGAGTCTTGCGGCTCTTGCTTGTAATTGAGAGGAGGTTAATAAATTGAACAGCTTGTTTCTTCAGGCGTAGTATTTCACTGAATTTAATGGACAATTATTCTGACGTCTATTGTTCGGATTCCAAGCATAGATAAAGGAGACAGAAATACGGCCGCATGCATCCTATTAAAGTCACAGACTCTCTAGTAGCAATTAAAAGACGACATGTTCCCGGTGGTACGACTTGCTCACTGGCAACTGCTAAATAGCAGCGTCAGGCGCTTCGACCCGGTGCAGATGAAGGATGTCGCCAATCAAATGTAAACAATTGCGAACTTTGGAATTTCGTCAAAGCAAGTTGAACGCGACCTAGCCAACGTTCGCGGTGCTTGCACTCACCTGTTGGTCATAGAGTCACTTCTGGACCGAAGCATAGCTATATATCCATGGACGAGGCTCCTCCCACTGGACGTACGCTTGACATTGAAGTCGGCAGTCAAGAAGTCATTACAATCGACCTTGATATTCTCGACCCCAATCCGGAGGACGTGCTAGAGTTGCTGAAGGATGGACAATGCAAGATATCTGTCTGGACAAAACTTGCAGGCGAATATTGGCGCAGGGGATATCTGGAGGCTGCTGAGAAGATCGCGCGTACCGCCATTGAATGTGTGTGACCTATATTGTCTGTTGGGACGATCCTAAAGGTTCCTTGTAGCTTTTGAAGCCAATAATGCTGCATACCAATTACCTCCTATATACTCGATGCTTGCCAATATTCAAATTGCAAATGCTCGAAAAGCACCCAAGGTGATTTTGCCTGACGCTCGTGCGTACTCCCATCTGCCGCACAGCAGACTTGCCGTTCTTATACCTAGTAATAGGCCAAGACAATATGAAAGGAGAAAAGTCGAAAGAAGATTACTATCGTGAAGCAGCCCAGTTACTCAATACAGGCGAAAGGGTGGGAGCAGAATCTGGCGAAGGTGTTGGGGGCACGCTTTCGTTTTTGACTCGTGGTACGTGTTTTCTCGTGTTATAGAAGTGAATATTCTGAGCCGAATCTTTATTAAAGGAATACAACAACTTGCTACAAGGTCGATGGATGACGCACTCCGATCTTTTGAAGGTGTATTAGTCGAAAAGCCTACAAATATCGTGGCGCTGTTAGGAAAGGTTCGCCATGGCTTATGAGTAATTTTATAGCGGTTTACCTCTTTTAGGCGCGAATTCTTTACGCCCGAAGGAACTTCCGAGACGCTCTAAAAATCTTCCAAGACGTTTTAAGGTTCAATCCTCGATGCCTACCCGATCCACGAATTGGAATTGGTTTGTGTTATTGGGCTCTTGACCAGAAGCCCAAAGCTGTAGCTGCATGGCAGCGTAGTGTTGAAGTTGTATGTATTGCGCAAGGTTTCGTTTGCTCATGGATCCAGAAATTAACTTCCATTAGAACCCTTCAGAATGGCCAGCTCAACTTCTCCTTGGCTTAGAAGCCCTGAACTCGAGCAAAAATGACAACGTTACAGAAGCGGAACGCGCAAGTTCTTTTCTACACGGTACAAAACTCGTCCAGATGGCTTTCAAAACAAATCAGCGAAGCGCTGCAGCCGCTAATGCGTTGTGCGAGGTCTTTTTGCGCAAGGGAGAGCTGAATCGAGTAAGCTATCGACAAGTTGAATTACGTATACTGATTCCTTTCGTAGGCTCTAAAACTTGCTGAACGGACCATTCAGTTTGCCGACACTCTTACTGTGCTCACAGAAGGCTACTTGAGAGCAGGCCGCGTATCACATGCTGAAGGATCTTTTAACCACGCTACGAAGTATTATTCTGCCGCTGTTGAGGGGCAACCCAAGCATGTTGTAGGGGCAATCGGATTGGCACAGATGCAAATGCAGAATGGTCAGTCTAAAGTCGAATCGGATGTTTAACTTGTTGCTTATACAATGGCTTCTGTAGACGAAATGGCTGCTGCGATCCACACCTTAGATAGTCTCATGCAACCCCCGAATGCTCAACGTTCTACAGAAGCATCAGTAATGCTGGCATCACTTCGTGCTCATCCGCGCCCAGGGGTCTCTAGTTCTGATGTTGCACAAGAACGTGCCAAAGCTCGTGATCTCTTTGACAGAGTTGTCAAAGGTTTTGAGCTCGACGAACAACGTACGAATGGCGATTCTACCTCGGAATCCTCGCGTTTCATTATAGATGACATGGAAATGCATCTTGAAATCGCGCGCCTGTGGCAAGGCGACAACCTAGAGCGCACAGCAAAGGCTTTAAAAGAGGCCTTGCGCATCAACGAAGACATTGGATCAACGGATCCACGGCTGCTAAACAATATAGCAGTTTTACAGCAACTGGAACAGCGGTTTCCAGCAGCGCGTTCGCTCTACGAAAGGGCTGTCACGATTGCGTTGGGTCTTGGAACAGATCAGGGAGAGGCTATGACGACCACCATTCTGTATAATCTCGCCAGAGTTTATGAAGAACAAGGCGAGATAGCACTAGCAAAAGATGCATACGATAAAATCGTGACGAAGCATCCTGAATACATCGATGGTGCGTTGCTCAGAAATCAAGGACATCCACAGGCTAACTATCTTGGTGATCAGCTAAAATTCGGCAAGCTCAGATGTTTGCAGACTTAAATCGTCATAATGATGCCCACGAGCTTCTGAAGCAGTGCCTCGCATCGCAACACAATAACTTGAACCTCCGCGCATTCTACACTTACTTCCTAATTCAAACTAACCTTCCTAGGCCTGCAAAGGAATTTGTTTTTGCTACTCTCAAAGATCACGACAAGCATGATATCTTTTCATTATGTGCCGCTGGCTGGATTATGTATCACCAAGCTCGAGAAAGTCGTGACACGAGCGCGAAAGGAATCGAGGAGCGTCGGCGAGGTTTCCAAAGAAGTGCCGAGTTCTACGAGAAGGCTCTGCACTTAGATCCGTTGTGTGCGTTTGCCGCGCAGGGTCTGGCTATAGTGACGGCCGAAGATGCACTTGGCTCCCTAGGTGGCGCTTTGGGTCCGACACCTGGTGTAGATGATACACAAAAGCGTCTCAAGAACGCTAGGGAGGCTCTCGATGTCTTTGCAAAGGTCAGGGAGTCTACAGATGACGGCAGCGTCTATTTCAATATGGGCCATTGTTATTACGCTCGGGATGAGTTCGACCGGGCAATTGAGAGCGTGAGTTCCATTGTTTATTTCCGTTCTTCTACAGTTAATCAATGATTAGTACGAGACGGCTTTGACGCGATACGACGACGGCCACAATGTTCCGATCTTGCTGTGTCTGTGCAGATCCTGGTATGCTAAAGCGACAAAGGATCAGCAATTTTCTGCCATGAAGCAAGCTCTACGCTACGTTCAGATGGTGCGCTCCTTTCGTCACATATCTTTTCTCCTCGCCTAATGTCACCTTTCCAATATAGGCATATTACTTACAACCTAGCGACAAAGCTATCCTCTATAACATTGCCATGGTTCAACAAAAGTCGGCAGAAATGCTCTTTGCCATCAGCCCTGCGAAGCGGTCATTAAAAGACCTTCAGTATGTTATTGATCAGGCCGCACAAGCACAGAAGTACGCCACGAATTTAGCGCTTGGTACCTTCTTCTGAACGTGTTAACTTCCACAGGTTATTTGCATCTTTGGCGTCTGACAAGGCACAAATGGTGCCGTACAGTCGAGATATCGCCGATCAACGACGGAAGTACGGAGACAGCATGCTGCGAAAGGGGGATGAGCATCTTGCGGCCCAGAAACAATTTGAGTCTGAAACGCAAGCTAAAGTCGAGGCAGCCCGACGCAAACGTCAAGAGGAGAAGGAGAAGCAGGAGGAGATCGAGGTCAGTGAATCTCGATAATGCTTTCATACTTATGGTTCTAATTTCCAATCAAGCGTCTACGGATGGAAGAGTTGAAGAAAGAGGCAGATAAACTGGCAGAAGAACGCAGGATAGCCCGGGAGCAGGCGCTACAATGGACACAGGAGTCGAAACTGGCAGAGAGCGATGAAGAACGTGAACGAAAGCCAAAGAAACCCCGCAAACCAAAACAAGACCTGGCAAGCGGGGATGAGGCTGAACCAAAAAAGAAAAGACGGGGGAAACTGAGAAAACCCACTTCTGACGGAGAAGGGGAAGAGCCTATGTTCAGCGATGACGAGGAAACTGAGAGACCAGTGAAGAAGGTTTGTTGGAATCTTACGATGCTCATCTCATGCTCATAATGTTGCCCACAGCGACGTGTCAAAAAGGCAGTGGTTAGGGATGATGAGGATGAGGAGGCGGCTCAGGCATCTTCTAAGGGCACATCTAGGAAACAATTGTTAGTAAATTTTCTGCTTTTCACCGCAAGGCTGATCCTGTTCTTTTTTTTTTCAGCAAGAGTAAGGAGATGCTTTCCGACACGGACGAAGAGATGTCATGACTTCCCGCCTCGTAATAATCTCTTGTTATCTGTCTGCTTTCTTCATGTATACTTGTATATTACCTCAATTCAAGCTTAAAGCTTAAAGATTGAGCTGTGTGGGTTGCGCAAAAGGAATGACTTTACATAAAAGGTATTGGTGTTAACAATTAGTAGGGAATTACTAGGGTAAATGCGTTTATCTGTACTGAGGTCAAGGCTGTGTTATAAAGTGTCACTCCGTTTCTTATCCTGTTCCTTCAGTTGCAGCGCCACGCCGTTCTCGTCTCAGGAATCGGCTTAATCGAGATGGACGCTTAGTTACATGGCTCGGGGAATCTGGGACAGCCGTCAAGAAGCTGATAACTGCCGACCAAAACCTGTTTCCACTCAGTGCTTGATCATCCTGGCGAACAGACTGGTCAGCGACTTTGGCCAGACGACGCGCCTCTGCAGTGTCCCGCCGTGAGACAATGCTACTAGGCGGTGGCCGTTCCTCCCCGTCAAGCACCCAGGCCCAACTCCAGCTCCCCGTCGCCGCAAGCAGTCCTTCTTTAATTCCGAAAGGTGTCGATTTGGATGACCTTCTATCCACGTCGTCACGGGCGAGGCTTTGATGAAGAACAGCCATATTCCGTGTTGTGTCCTTCTTGGCAAGTTTCAAGTTGCGCTGCCGGTCCTTCTCGATCGTTCGAATGGTGTGTGCAAACTTCTTGTCAAATATGGCACAGGCATCAAGATAACGGCGGAGGGTGAGCTCAGAGAGACGCCCAATGATATCAGGGTCGATTGCCATAGCGCCCAGTTCGCTTTCAGATTCTAATGGCCTGATGATTCCCTGGGTCGATACACGTTCCCTGATCATGGTACCATCCCAGGGAGTTCCCTGCTGTTTGGTTCAGAAGATGCAAGTAATCGGGAAGATACACTCACCGTTGCTCTGTAGACATATGGATCGCCCGCAGTCAAGAGACTGGGTCTTTCTGCTTCAAGTGGGGTAGCGGAACCGCTTGAGGCAGGGGACAAAAGGACATCGTCGGTAGGATCACTTGCTTTGGGATCAGAGGCAACGACGTCCGATGTGAATGAGGGGTCTAGACTGAATGCTCTCGGGAAAAGCGGACGTGAACGCATAGCACGAGATAAACTGGAGGACAAAGAGCGTTTGAGGGACTTCCTTGGAGATTCCCTATTTATGGTTCCCGGAGTCGATGTTCCTTCAATATCCAAATCTTTCCGCTTTATCTTGGAATGTTGACTCCAAGGGGATTGCTCTGCCAGATCTGGGCAAGAAAAGCTTGCACGAGGATTTGACATTGGAGAAAGACCAGTGACATGTTTACAGAATGTGGCAATAGCTCTAAAGCAGTATTTGGCGGGTGTTGTGAAAGGGAAGAGGACGGGTAAGACATGGGCGGCATCTAAACAGTAGTCAATCATGGACCATACAACTAAAGACTAGTCTTACCATCGTACACCTGGAGATGGACTTGTGTTGGCTTATGCCGGGTTTCTATGCCGTTGAGAGCAGGGTAGAAAGTGCGTGTATCTTCCTTTATAGGATACTTATCAGGGTTGGCAGCTTTGTGAGCCCTAATATTTAAGATGTCAGAGACCGCCAGTGGAAAGAAAGTGGGGCAACCAACGTGTATATGATCTCATCCCTGAGAACTTCCTTATCACTAGCTATGAATAACAGAGGAGGAAGGCCCCCGAGATACGACATAACAGGGCTAACCAGCGGATGGGGGATTAGGTTATTTTGTGTATACATATGGAGTTGATTGCTAGTTGACAAAGTCTCGCCAGAGCGGGCGACCAAGGAAACAGTCTGATCCAGGTGCTGCGAATCTGATGTTGGAAGAGAGGTTGTAGTTCCAACATCCACATGTGATCCGGTCTTAGTGGACTGCGCCATAGAACGCATTGTCACCGTAGGATCGATGGGTTCATCTGCACGATTAAAAACTTCGCGAATTCGCAATCTCAAAGACGCATGCACACGGGTCGACACTTCATCGGGCGGCGGTGGCCACAGAACACTCGGTTTCTGTAATGATAGCCCCCATTCTGGTACGACGTCCTACCCAAAGTCAGGATTTATGATGCAATGATGGGTTATTTTTGAGACATACAGTGGCAGTGTTTGTGTGGATACTGGAGAAAGAATGGGTGAGATCACACCAAGGTGATATTAATACACCGCCAGCAGGCATCGGAAGATCGCTGTCACGGATGACTTGTAGAAGGGCAAGAGAGAGCCCACCGCCTGCAGAGTCACCTGCAATGACGATGTGCGCAGGGTTCACAGGACAATGTGCAGCGCCAGGTGGAGGTCGAATGAGAAAAAGGTCTACGGGGAAGAGTCAGTCAACAAACAAAAAAGATCAAAGAAATGCGCAGATATTCACAGGCAGCAAGAACATCTTGCAGTGCACAAGGGAAAGGATACTGGGGAGCTAGTCGATAATTTACGGCTGGAAAATGATGTTAGCGGCCTCGGTTTATCCAACTTTGAAAAGATATGTACCAAAAACACGGCCATTAATCTTGCGAGCATGTCGCTGAATACTATAACTGAGGAAATATTGATGTCTTTGAATGAGCTTCGAAGAAAAGACAATACAAACCGTTCTTGATCTACACTCCCGAAATAATAACCACCTGAAAACAATTAAAATGTGATAGAGTCCAACGCGGAACGAGTGCTTACCGCCATGACAGTACAATATACACCGCATCTCATCCATATGTTTCTCATAACAACCATTATCAGCGGACTTTTCACCTTGTAATTCTTCAGGATCCTTGTCAGGTTGTTCAGTCTCTTTGGCCTTTTCGTTCATTTTCTGTCGGCGTTTTGCACTCTCCCAATCTTTCTTGGCAGTAATCCACTGAGCATCTACGCTGCATTCAGGGGTGTAACAATGAACACCGCAAAAGTAAGAGTTTCAGACCTACTCACCCACTGATACCCCGAACCTGCCACCACTTTACCCCTCCAACAACGCGCTTTGCCACTTCCTCGCCTCCGAAAGCGGTGACAAGAACTTTCGCAGCTTCATCGCAGGATGACATGGGAACCAGGAGTCGAACAACATGAAAAGAAGGTGGTGAAGGGATGCGAGTATTTGCAAAACCTAAGTAACGATGTTAGATAGGCGAATAAACGGTAGTGAGAATATTACCTTGAACATCTTCTACTGTGTGGCTAAAAGAAGGGTGCCCTTAAATAATTACGCTCAAGTAAATCAATTGACGACGCACAAGCTCGCAAGACGAAGAAACGACTGAAGTGATTCTATTAGTAGCGGTAGTATGCGCCTGGTCGTTCTGCCCACCTTGACAACATTAAATACTTCATCGTACATTAGCTCATCCTGTCGCAGGGGTGTTACGGGCTTCCCATCCACGGTTTTCTTGTGCCGGTCGAAATAGTGTTTAATTAGAGTTTCAAAGACAACGGGCCCAACCTTAAAACCGGTTTCCGTGGCGAGAGCGTTAACGTACATGGAGCCTTGGAGTTGGTTTATGTCGCGAGATCAAGAGGTAACATAAGAGTGAGTGTAACACATTGTCAGCGTGCGGACACAAGTTTAATATCGAAATTGTGATGGGTGATATGATATATCAGCTTCCGCTAAGCTTTGACAATGACTCAATGATGCTGACTTTTCCGGGGTAATTATATATATAATGGTTTGAGACTTGAGTCAAACCAAGCCTGAATCTGTTTTATATACATCGTGTGTATTATAGCTTAGCTTTAGGTAGGATATAGATCTTTGCGTCTTCCAATGCAATCCTCGCTAAATTTCCTACCACTGGGAAACCATCCATGTGCATGTAGGCGTGCTCGGAGCTTGCTTGACGACGTGCATACCGAGCAGCAATTCCTTGTGAGATGACCGCAAGCTAATAGGAGTCAAGTTTAGGAAATGTCACAAGAAAGACCGTTGTAAAAGTTACCTTGAACAGAGTCCAGCTCCGAACAAAGACCATCTCCGGAATGGGGTAAGGTTGTTTGGTAAGCCTGCAGTATTCCCTTTCCAAATCCTCAACAGGGATGGGTACATCCTTAGCGTCTCCCTTATAGCCTCGCATTGTGAAGGGAATGTTCGTTGGTATATTCTTCATGTCAACCGACCATGGTAGAGTCATATTTCCTAAGTCTGCCAGCTGAGCGAGCCCCAGGTAAGTCGGCGAATGACAAAAATGTGTAAGTTCATACCGGACTTCCAAGAGTACACATTTCCCAGTCCAGGATACCAATTACACGGTTTTCAGTGGGGTGGAATATTAGGTTATCAAGTTTGTAGTCCCCGTGCACGATACGAAGTCCAGTCTTGCTCTCGTCGGGCAGGTTCTTCTGATACCAGCTGATGAGCTCATTGAAGTAAGGTATATCACCAATGGGCTTCTCGCTCTGGATATCCTGGACGGCAGCCTGAACGCTAGATACTCGGGAAAGAGATTTAATTTGCCTGGGGAAATAGGCAGTTGAGGGGCCAAAGTTCGAAAGACCAACGGCTTCAGGGGAAACGGAATGCAAGTTCGCAAGGGTCCCTACAGCAGAAAGCCAACTAAAAGTGAAGGTTAACCTTCACATACAGTTGATGAAAGTAACACGCCATACCATTCGCGTCGGTCTCGAGCTGACACTTCGAGCATTCTGGAGTCAGTGAAAATGCGCCCGTCGAGGAATTCCATGATATAGAAGGGAGTCCCGATGATTGCATTGTCCTCACAAAGTAAGATTGGCTCTGGGACAGGGATCTTTCGTTCAACAGGGGTAGTTGGCTTGGAGTTGAATTGGTGAAGAGCGCGTAGCATGGTGTATTCGCGTTCCACCTGATGTGCCGTTTTCGACATCAGTTGTCCTGCAGGTTTTTTACGAAGCACAAACTTCGTGCCGCTGATAGAAGATAAGCATTGACGCGATATGCTGTAACTTTTACATACCTGGCATCCGTCAAGAAATACGTCGGGTTGGACTATATTGTTGTGATTAACCCGAGTGGAGAGTTCCAGAGTTAAGCTCATACCTGGCCAAACTAATCTGGGGTCAATAACACGTCGTCTCGCACAAGTAGCAAAGACCCACTTTAAATTGCTTGACATCGACCGGAGCCTTGACGATCGAGGCGCATTGGGAGAGAAAAGTATTCAGTTTTTCCACATCTATGTTGGCCCTCATGCTGCCATATTCGCCACCGATCTTCTTAGGAGCCGACATTGGGAAAGAGGATGATAATAATTCGAAGGAAAGTACGCTTCTTTACATCGGAATCCGGTAATGGCTGGTCCGGAGATTAATTCCGGAATCCGATCTGAACGCCGTATCACGTGTTGATCTCGAACATTCGGGTAATGCCGCTCGGCAAAAAGTTACATATTACATACGCTGGCACAAAAAAATTGTTACTTCACCTTTCTTCTTCTTACTTTCATTACTACTCTCCTAACATGTTCTCTGTTGCGTTCTCTCTGCGAAAGTCTGCGCTCAGGTCGGCATACAATGTAAGTCTTCGTTTCAATGCCTTTCTGCAGTTCTAACGCCTTGCGCAGGGCCTTCCCCGCTCACTCATCGCTCGCAACATGAACTCAAAAGTCAACGGTACATTTTTATGACGCGTCATTACTTGCCAGACAACTAAGCCTTTGTTGCAGGCCCAGTCATTGGTATTGACTTGGGAACGACAAACTCATGCGTGTCCATCATGGAGGGCAAGAGCTCTCGTGTCATTGAGAACTCTGAGGGTGCTCGCACGACACCCTCCGTCGTTGCTTTCACTAAGCACGGAGAACGCCTCGTCGGTCTTCCGGCTAAGCGTCAAGCAGTCGTCAACTCTGCCAACACAGTGTTTGCCTTCAAGCGCTTAATCGGTCGTAAATTCACAGACAAGGAGGTCAAGGAGGACCAGAAGCACTGGTGAGTCATTTTCGGCTTGCCTGATCAACACTTGCCGACAACTTCTTCAGGCCGTTCCACATTGTCTCAACGTCGGACGGACGTCCAGCAGTCGAGGTTGACAACGGTGGTAAAAAACAGTCATTCGTACGTCGTTATCATTCTCTCGTCGCCATTGCAATGTTGACGGCTCTTACCAGTCTGCGGAGGAGCTGTCATCTATGGTTTTGGTCAAAATGCGCGAAACTGCCGAGCAGTTCACGAACAAGAGTATCAAGTAGCTAATTTTTTTTTCGTCTACGTGGCAAGTGTTTGACCCTTGTTCAGGCATGCTGTCGTCACCGTCCCTGCATACTTCAATGACGCTCAACGACAAGCAACCAAGGACGCCGGTCAAATTGCTGGCCTCGACGTTCTGCGTGTCATTAACGAGCCGACAGCGGCTGCCCTCGCCTACGGTCTCGACCGTGCCGACTCATCCGTCATCGCCGTCTACGATCTCGGAGGTGGTACCTTCGATATCTCAATCCTTGAGATGCAGAAGGGTGTCTTTGAGGTCAAGTCGACGAACGGTGACACCCATCTCGGTGGTGAGGACTTCGACGTCGTACTCGTCGAGTACATCCTAGAGGAGTTCAAGAAGGAGACTGGATCTGACCTCAAGAGCGACCGCATGGCCATTCAGCGTGTGCGAGAGGCTGCCGAGAAGGCCAAGATCGAGTTGTCGTCCAGCACCCAAACTGAGATCAACTTGCCCTTCATCACTGCCGACGCCTCTGGCCCTAAGCACATCAACCTGAAGATTAACAGGGCGCAATTCGAGAAGCTCGTCGACCCTCTTGTCAAGCGCACTGTTGACCCTTGCAAGAAGGCACTCAGTGATGCTAATGTCAAGGCCAGCCAGATCGACGAGGTCATCCTTGTTGGTGGCATGAGTCGTATGCCCCGTGTCGTTGAGACCGTCAAGGGCATCTTCGGCCGTGACCCCTCTAAGGGTGTCAACCCTGACGAGGCCGTCGCCATCGGTGCCTCCATTCAGGGTGGTGTCCTTGCTGGCAATGTGACGGACATTCTTCTCCTCGATGTTACTCCCCTTTCTCTCGGTATGTCCTTATACATTCTACCTAATGATTTACTCATGTGTTCTAGGTATCGAGACCCTCGGCGGTATCATGACCAAGCTTATCACTCGCAACACTACCATCCCTACCAAGAAGTCTCAGACTTTCTCCACCGCCGCCGACGGTCAGACCGCTATTGAGGTCAAGATCTACCAGGGTGAACGTGAATTGGTCCGTGACAACAAGCTCCTCGGTAACTTCAACCTCGTTGGCATTCCTCCCGCCCCCAAGGGTGTTCCTCAGATTGAGATTACCTTTGACATCGATGCTGGTATGTCATTGTTCATATTACTCCGTGACTGAGTAATTAATTTGTTGCCTAGATGGTATTGTCCACGTCAACGCCAAGGACAAGGCTACCAACAAGGATCAGTCGATGACCATTGCGTCTTCTTCTGGCCTTAGCGAGAAGGACATTGAGAAGATGGTTTCCGATGCCGAGCAGTATGCCGAAGCTGACAAGGAGCGTCGTGCTTTGATTGAGGAGTCCAACAAGGCCGAGTCTGTCTGCGCTGACACTGAGAAGGGTAAGTCTAAATCAATCTTACAGTCTTCCTATGTCTGACATTCTGTTTAGCCATGAACGAGTTCAAGGACCAACTCGATGCAACTGAGAAGGAGAAGGTCACCAAACTTGTCGGCGAGCTCCGCGAGTTGGCCAGCAAGGGCCAAGCTTCTGATGCCTCTGTCACTGCTGATGCCATTCGGGAAAAGATCCACGAGACACAGCAAGCATCCCTCGGCCTCTTCCAGAAGGTTTACGAGAAGCGTGCTGCTGAGTCTTCATCATCGTCAGAGGAGTCGTCGGAGAAGAAGGATGAGGAGAAGAAGGACTAAGCTTTTAAGCTTACCGTTTCTCCCTGTCTTTTTCTCGGTGTCCTATCGGCAGTCGACAGTTGTCGGCCTCTTGTACCCCCACCTCCCTGTTACCTTACGCCCTACTTGTTTACGACGCCCGCACGCATGACAGTTCCCTACAAAAATTAGATCTTACTAACGGTACATTATATTTCTTGCATATTTTACTCGCATCCCATCTCCCCCCTCACTTGTAATGCATAATTTTTGAACATTCTCGTGTAAAGCGTGTGGATCGATAAGAGAAAAACCCAATTTTGAGGGCAGGATTTGATTCATCATAGGTTCTTACATAACAGATCCAACAGGACCCTTTTCCTTGTCTCCTTTGACCACTGGTTGTGCACACTCCTTAGCAGATTCCGACTTTGTCCACAAGGAAAGCTTGTGCATACTGTGCACTTGCTTGGATAGTTGTCACTTCAAAAGGATATGCTGCAACCAACAAAAGTCTTACTTGATGCAGATACATTTGTTACTCTTGCTCAGAGCACAATCACTTTGGGAGGCATAAAATGTGAATGGGGGCAAGGCAGAGATGCTTGTCAAGTTGTAGTACCTTGTTGGGAAGCTCTAAGAGAGGTCAGTCATTTGAATGCCTAGCATGCCTCTCTGACACTGATTCAAAATCCTTGATTCCAGCATTATTACAAACGCCACATCCATCCTCTGCGGACAC
Organism: Tricholoma furcatifolium; assembly: GCA_018854895.1. Lineage (NCBI taxonomy): Eukaryota > Fungi > Basidiomycota > Agaricomycetes > Agaricales > Tricholomataceae > Tricholoma > Tricholoma furcatifolium. The sequence goes on from JABAJV010008578.1 coordinate 35,802, forward strand.
GCGTCAACTTCAAGAAATTCTATGTAAGTGGAATGATTTAATCTTTTTTGAAAGGTTTCTTGATGCCCCACTCACGCAGAAGAAATCTAAAGTGCGTGATGGACCAGTGTTATGCAAGCTGTCACGATGCCATGCTACGACCCATTACTCTGTTTCGAAACTTTGGCTGCACATTGAATCTTCACATCTTGCTCGTGTTCCTCTTGTCTGTCCAATAGAAGGTGGGGAAGATGTCATCAATCTTCGGCAAACAGGAAACTAATCTCTGTCGTAATTATAAAGGGTGTCGTCAATCCCAATTACTTCGTGGACCTTCCGCAATTGCAACCCATTTCACTGAAAATCACAGTTCTCTTCAAGGAAAAATATACTCACGTCCATCTTCTCTTTTGAAGCCATCATGGCGTCCTTTTGTCCCTTCTACCTTGCCCGAGCCGCTACCGCTTCCACAAAATCCTCAGCCAAGTCACGGTTGCATTCTTGTTACTGTTTCTTCTACCGCTGTCCAAAAGCACACACCTTTTGTCTCCTTACCTTCGCCATCGCAAACGTCTTCTTCATTGGCCTCACCTCGTAAACAATCGCAACGACAGATCCCCCGAACATCACAGGAGGAGGACGAATTGGACGTTCCAGAATTTGGTCCTCTACCGTCTTATCGAATGATGAATGACCACGAGTCACCCCAGGAGATACTGATCCAACGACCATCGACCATGCTTATGGATGTCTCACGCCCCCAACGTATGCTTGTTGGACCTTTCCTCGAAACACCAATCAGTATATCATATGAGGTCTTCGCCAAACGTGTTGAAGGTATGGAGCGCAAGAAACTTTCGTAATTTGCTTTCTCTGCAGCTCCTTGCCGTGCTTTGAATTTGAAATACCGCTCCCTTGTTCATCCTATCGTACGACTTACTACTGCATTAAATATTTACTTACTTACCTTGTTAGATACCCTGTACTGTATGTAGACGAAGTTTAAATAATTTCTTGATATGAGTATGATAAGATAAGATGCTGATGGCCTTCGCTAGAATTACACTGACTCCATCCTCTTCATTCTCACCATGGAAGCAGCCCCTCCCTTGTCTTTTCCTTCAATATTAAGAAATCCAGGTCTTTCTGAACGCTTTTCCCATTTACAAGAAAACGCTCCACGCCCACACGCACTGACTATCAAGAAAGTCAAGCGCGAGCATGAGGGCAAACGCTGGATCCGGCGTAAGGAGAATGGTGAAGTTTTGTTGGCTTTCTGGCTCAAGAAAAACTAGTTCATTGACTCGCAGCTCGGTTTGTGGGCAATCCTCACATCGTCGGGGCTACGAAACGGGACTATCTACTCCCAACCCCACAGACTCGACCTACTTTTCCTGAACCGCTGCCCACATATCTGTCCCGAACCGCAAAAATTCCCAGCTCTGTACTCCCAGAGCCCGATAAGTTGTGTGCCAGTGCAGGCCGCTTCTCACTCAGCCTGAAGGGTATGCGCAAAGGACTGCGCAAGTGTGGTTTCCGTGCAGAGCTGCTTGTACGGGATGTCGAATACGAGATCGTCGAATGGCTTGAGCAAGGGGGCACAGTCCTTAATCCTGATTTACGAGAAGGGGACGACTTAGCGGCAGTAGGTGTTCCTGTTGGTGAAACGGGGACAATCTTTGAACTGTCGCGTACGCCACTGCAACTTGTTTGGTGTACGAATGACGATTCTTTCGCTCGATATGTCGTGCACTGCTGTGCAAGGTATCATGAAATAGTTAGTTTCAGTACGTTTTTGATCGCTGCCAATACTGTTCATCAACACTGATTCCTTGCACAGGTAAAGAACATTCAGGGAAACGCCTGACGTATCTTTTGCGCCCAAATGTTACCCGCCCAAATCATCATACAACAGGAGTGCTTGATACGCCTCCAGTTACAGATATTGATTACTCGTCCCATCCCGACACCGAATCCGATCATGGCGAGCTCGAAACAGACTCGGATGTAGAACAAATCTCTGGGCCACCAACGTCCCATCTTCCGACCATCTCCGAGGGCCAATCACCAGTTCACTCACCGGTGATTTCTCCACACCGCATGGATGAGGATACATGGTCCCTTGTTGGTGATACGGACCGAGAGTATGAGGATGATGATTCACCAAGTGATGCTGAGCTTGCGGCGGGTATAAGCACTGTGTCTTTGGAGCCTGATCTCGATGCTACTCCCAAAGCTAAAGACTATTTGCGAGAGAAAGCATCCCATCGACACCGCGTTGTGGCTCGAGCGAGAGCAAGTTCTTCACCTTCCCGCTCTCCAGTTCGACGTCCATTCCATTCCATGCCTCGTCGTCATGAACCCCGTATTTCAACGCTCCCCCTTCACCAACAGTTATCGTTTTATGATTATCTTTTTTCGTGAGGCCGATATTGCTCCGTATCATTATACCAATGTATTCTACATTGTATCTTCCTCCTCCGAAGTGAGGAGCCTGTAGTCTAGAGAGTGATAAATAAATACATTCCTTTTACAGCAGTGAAATACATGGAAGTATAAACTTAAGGCTGATAAGTGTACTAATAAATGGTATATCTTGTCAGCCCATGATTAGACGTGCAATGAGGTAAAGTGTCGATCCAAGAAACCGCTGCAGAGGAATATTCAATACAGTGCGTAGCCAATGAAACAGAGGACTGACTATTATGTTGCATATCGCGGTAAAAGCAAGGATAAACGTCAAATATGCTTTGGTCGGGCTGGTAGAATTACTTTGACCAAAAGTGCTGGAAGAACTTCCACTGCTCAGGATTCCCACCAGAAGGAAACCCTATAAAATCATCAGCGAAATTCTATGGGTCTATTAACAGACATACGTTTGACAACACCCAAGCCAACAAAACCTGTGGTAGCATGAGTGAAGGATAGCAATTGATCAAGCACACGGCTGGCGTACATTGGTCCTGACATTGGCATAATAATCCTTCGCTGCCTGTTCTTTTTCCGCGATACTAGGTACACCACCACCGGGTTTCTTTGCCACAGCGGGTTTACGGGTTTTGAGGTTATCTAATGCTTCTTCATAGATCCCATTGACGTCCGCTGGCTCTGTTAGCACTTCTAGGTCTACTTGTGAATTGCTATTTTGTATGACAGCGCCGAGATCTGTGTCGGGAGCGTTGTCTTGTTTGGTACCCCATGAAATCTAGTGGCGCAATAAGCAAACCAAAACCAAGGTCTCAACGTATGAGGAAGCATACGAACGTCATCAAGATTCGAAAACGCGTAACTATAATGGGAGACGTCAGTTTGACATCGCAAGAATACAGAGACAAACCTACATATTAAGGACGTTGATATAAGTTGGCGAGAGAAACATGTATGGTATAAAGCTGGTGAGCATATGCCAAGGATCGAATGCCAGAACGCTCGAGAAGAGGTATACTATTGTGCCGGATCAGGTCATGTATAATCAGAAACGGGAAGACTTGAGCACGCACGTCCATAGGTTATAATAATGCTGAAAAGCATGACATTATTGGCAGAACCGCCCTGCTCTGCTGCTTGTATAGCGCATTTGATTGAAGCAAAGTAAAGATAAATCATCAGCACGCTGAAGCAGCAAACCGCGGATTTATATTTCCATTGCGACCTATAATAAAACAAAATTAACATATGCGCTTGAGAAGGTCATAAAGGATACTGACACTTGCGGCTTATTGCCCATAGAGAAAATGAAGCAAGACACGACAAGAGATGCCATCACAAACTGTTGAATAATGTCAGGACATGCATGCAGCCTCGAACGAGCCAGTACCTGAGCAATCGTATTGAAGTATCTTATTCCAGTCATGCCAAAGGAAGGATCTTCCAGCGACGACGTCAATACCACCTGTCCAATAATTGCTTGTCAGTACCCCTTGTCAATGCACAAGACGAACGGTACTAACGAAGAATAAATAGAAGTTTCCCTGCATTTCAAACGATTTAATCAAAGTCAGAACATACCAAGCTAAGACTCACAATGCTGAACCACGAGAAAACGAGGTTAATTATGTTATAAACGGTCTCCACCATGAGCATGATCTTTCGTGTCAAACTGTGCCCTGATCGCAAAACTTGTCCAGCATGGGCTATGGCATAAGTCGCCGCAAAAAACGAGCCATTAAGCCAGCGCCTGCGTTGGCTAATGAACTCAGGGAGAGCCTCGGGAACATCGGTTTCTCCGACAGCCCCTTTAACGTATTTTAAAACCCTGACGTTGCGATGAGAACTCAAGTAGAATAGATAAAAGATTATGGGACATTACCAGTTACAGTTCGTTTTTGCAACGAGTTCGAAGCACAGAATACGCTAGAGAGTTGTTAGTCAACGGAGTTGGGTATAGATGAATTGCTTACATCTTCAGCGAGGTCTATATACGAAATGTTCCCCGTCAATTCACAGGGGTTTGTTCAAAAGGTGTCACGTACACATATTAGAGGTGAATATATCGGTGTCGCGACCATGTAGCACTTCGCCCTTGAAATAGGATGCTAGAGGACCTATACCGTGTTCATCGTTCTGCAACGCAATGTACCTAACAAATGCGAGTGAGAAACCATTATGGGCGCCTAACTAAACAGACTCTAATACCGATATGCTGAGAAAGCTCCAGGCTGTGGTGAAAAAGAAACAAGGGCATCAGAGTGGGGTCATGTTCAAGGCTGCGACAAATAAATCTTTACCAGAACACTGATGTATCCAAACATAGATTCTGTAGTTTTATCCAAGATGCTGCTCATCTTGTATTCAAAGTTTTGAGCAGCCACTTTCGAGGTGTTTTCGTTAATATCAAGCATTGCGGAAGAATTAAAGAAATACCTAGTGGATTGAGGAGGAGTGACCAATTCTTTCCCTTGTACGTCGAAATCTCTCCGCATGCCCCGCCAACACTTGAATTAACATCGAATGCTTTCCAGAGGCGGTATATGCTGGTGTTGCCTGGCCGCGTACCGACATCTAAAAGAACGCACACGTTTGGCTAAATTGAAGTGGATGAGTTACGTCACCTACAAGCAACTGGCTCCGAAAGCACACCTGTAGCATTGGTCCAAATGCATTGAAAAACCATCTGTGACTATTAATCTTCTTCTGATTTTTCTCCTTCATGCAGAAAATGATCTGCGTAGGCACGATCCCCTTGTCAGGATACTTGAAATGAAGGTTGGAGTCTAATGCGAAAGTTGTCGTGTATTCGAAGAGATGGGCGGTAACCTCCTTGTTGTTGACCATGTTCTTCATGTGATCTCCAGGCTGGTAGACTCCCAGGAGGGTAAGGCAGTCGAGGACTCGTGGATGGATTTTCTTTCGACCATCAGCGACAATGCATACCACAACCTACAAGGAGAGTCATAATCAATTCCCTGATACTTGAGGCTACAAACACATACCTTTTGCCAAGCATTTGGACCCCAGGTTTGTGAATTTTTTCGTGTACAAAGATGGGCAATATTACGCATTACACCATACATTGTCCTGCAGAATAGTACTTCGTCTTCCTGTCGTAAGGTCGTTGAATATCCTTCGACTTATAATATTAAAGACGCACATTATACATCGTAATAACGATGAATAGTTCCGTCCTCCTCCCGCTCTCATTTTGTCGTAAGAAAAATCCTTTCTTCTCAAAGTCATCTGGATCGCAAGTAACTGCAGTATATCGCGTTTTCGTCGTTTCTGGTTCTCCTCTTCGTGGTAACACAAGCTTTGGGGGTACCGGAAGGTCGATAACAAGGTTACCGTTCGTCAATTGCACGCGTCGTTTTGTTTTATGTCGTCGCATCACACGACCAGATGGGGCTGGACCAAAGTGCTGCGTCTCGAGGGGCGTGTCTGGTAGGCTTTGTAAAGTAGATATCGGCGTCTCGGGGTCGGGATCGTATACAACATTATGTACGAGGCCAAGTGGTTCCCGCGAAAACATTGCTTTTTCTGGGTCGTCCTGGTTATGTACTTGGGCAGTGTAATGGATGCTGCCGTTGCCAACCACGTAGTAATCTTCATCGTCAACAGCAGGAGTAGGTGAGCGGGAGCGTGGAGGGAGACGCCACCCTGCGTTACGGCCAGAAGTGTATGCCTCTACGTCGGAACCAAAAGAAACGTCGTGCAGTTCATTCCCAGCTGGTAAAGCTTCTGGGTCTTCATATGAATGCATGGAGGGTGGATGGTAATCTTGATCGTAATAATGAGATTGGTTGGAGGCCGATCCAGCAAAAGGATTAGCCCCTATGCGCATATGAGCATCATCTTCTAACTGCAATGTCTCTCCGGTAAGGATAGGCTCCAGAGACTGGCCTGGATGATATGGTCGGTACTGTGGCTGTTCTGGAGTTGGTGAGGGTGCATGCCCATTCGCAGACGCGTAAGCACTGCTTCCACTGGTCGAGGACGCGCGAGAAACTGATTCATTTGAAGGCGCTAGGAGCTGGGCTCGAATGTTGTCGTAAGAGTCGTCCATGGGTTCGTACATAAGAGGTGCGTCAGAAAGGCTGTACCGCTGGATTGAAGGGTCTGCTGCCTGAAAGGCCCTTCTGCTCGAAGCCATTATTGTGGAGGTTGAGAAATAAACAGAACTGCCCTCATGAATGTTGACGCGCTCTATCAAGCGTCACGAGATGGCGTTTCAATTTGATTTGACGCGCGTCACGAGTCGACAACTCCAAAGAAAGGAATATTGATATTTTTATACTCTAGCACTATGAATACGGGTATGTAGGTTGAAGGCATGGGTATAGATACAGGGTTTCATCGTTGTCTGCCAAAAGAAATTCCTATTAGCATCTGGTAAAAATCCAAAAGATATAATTCAGAAATATTAAATGCTCGTCAATGCACACAGGATGCATCAGGGCTTGACTTCTATTGTGGTCATCCTTTCTCCGGATCCAAAGATAGAATGTAACCAGAGTCACTTACGTCGAGGACAAAATTTCAGGCTCAACGATCCAACGGCTGGAACCGAGTATAAAATTGCTTTGTTTGAGCCTCGACGACTTCTTGCGTGGATTCGGGAAGGTCCTCCACGTATCGGCCTATATTTTATGTCAGTTTCACAGAAGATATACACCCAAAAGCCAGAATACATACCTGGAGAACCAGCAAATAATGAGAGTGCAGGTATCACAGTATTGGGAGGCACAATAGTATTGTCCGCAATCTTGGCGCAGTCTTTTATTATGGTAAACTTGCCCTGTAGATTGCGTTAGAAATATCAGTAAACCACTTGCTATGGGGACGCACAATGACACAGTTTTTCCCGATTTCTACATGATTACCTATAGTAGCTGCTTCGATGACGCTGTTGGCACCTATATGTACGTGGTCACCAATTTTCATGGGATAATAATTGAAGTTCCCGCGATAGGTCTTGTAAGGTGGCCTAGGAGATAATATTCAGTAACCGTTTGACAGGGTAAAATCTAGAGCGACCTCATGACACATCCCTCTCCAACCAGGCAATATCTTCCTAAAGAGATGACGACAGCATGACCAGGGCCAGTACGCCTGAGGTCACCACGAATAATTGCACCACTCGAAATAATAGTCTTGCCCCCGAGGATAATATTCTGAGGTCCCGCAATCGTAGCTCGTCGCGAGACTTTGTTTCCCGTATCCTGTCAAGGTGCAGCCTCGTATTTTTGATTGGTACTAGGCGTAAGAACGCGTACTGTCTCGATAAACTCGGCCTTAGAGTAGTAGATTGGAGGATTCATGGATGATGAGAGTTAACAAAGGGAGTTTTGAAATTATTTGTTTGTCATTCCTCCACATGCTTCGTCTGACCACCCTTCGACTCGCGCCCTGCTTCGCTGCGCGTTCCTCGCTGGTCATTGCCTCGCCTGCTCTTCGACTACGGCGCATAAATTCTCCATTACAACTGCGCAATTTTTCATCCTCATTTCCCTCGTTAAATGAGCCAAAACCCTCAGCTTCAGGGACAGACGAAAAGCCGCCTTACAATGGACCTTTAACTCAGACATTCAGGCGTTTAAAGCTCTTCTCCCTCTCTTCCCTCACTCTTTCATGCACACTGGCACCATTTATGTTCATTGTGGAGTCTAATCTACCCAGCATGGCGCGGGTCGCGTTGGTTTCAATTGCCATTGGAACTTCAGGGTTAAGCACAGCTCTCGTTGGGTGGTGTGGACAACCTTATGTCTCCACTCTCCGTTATCTGAAGCCCGAAGAAAATGGTGGTTCAGAGGGTATACAAATGACCACGCACAACTTGTTTCTCAAGCCGCGAATTACAACTGTAGGTCCACCTTTGCTAAATTCATTCGTGCTTTAAATACTAAATATTTGTCCTTGAGGTTTACGACCCTGCATTTTTGATTGAAACGAGGCGTGGCTTTGCGAAATGGGAGCTCGCAGACTCTTTGGTCTTCCCTGCGGATAAGGCTGCCGAACCTGGAAGCCAGGAAACTGTGGCTGAAACTGCAGATAAAGACGGTAACGTTGTGGGGCGGTGGGTTGTGGCATGGGGTGAGGATGGCAAGGGAACTTGTCACGAGGTTGGAAAAGTAGTCAGGTAGGATTCTATCCCAACTCGATCCAAGGTCATTTACTTATCTGCACTAGATACTTCAACGTGCATGAAGAGCTCCTTCAATAATTGTCTCTATGTTTAAAACCCCACTCAACTTGACGATAATAGATTGTCCAAAGCCTTTGGATAAATGACTCCTTGGCAGTAAATTATCTTGGAATCGAATCGTTGTTTTACGGCCACAGACCTGTTGTTCCGAAATCTCGACCACCGCACAGTTCTGAATCTGTCTCCTGCTGTAAACCAACGATTTTTGTCGAGGCATCGCCAAACGCGCCGCTTGCATCATGCTCAATGCGCAAAGAATCAAACATGAAAGATTCATTTCGAGAGAGATCTCACCCCAACAGTGATATTCGAGATGATTGGAACAGCTTTGCGGTAAGGGTCGAATCTGGCTGCTATAAGAGGGAGAGTGCATGTCTGAACCCACCACTCCTAGTTCACCTGCTCAGAACCCAACACAGGCCATCAGTTCACGATGTACCTTCTTTCAAATTCTGTGCGCTATTTTTGTGTGATGACTCGCAGTCCTTTCCACCGTCAGTGCTGTGCCAATGCTTGGTACTACCATGACTCACCTTAAGGCACCTCTGCCACTACGTCTACTCTCACGATTTCGAGAGGAGGGTTGATTGTGCTGCAGTGGAGGCAGGCAGACCAACGCCGAATCGCCCAGGCTGTCCGTAACGTCGCTAAAATTGTCAAGAAAGCCGTGGGAAAATATTGAAAGCCGTCAAAAGCGATAAAGAAGCAAGTCATCCTTCGTTTTATTGCAATTGTCCTGAATACGTCATGTACGCGAGGAGGCTAATGGTGGCTATCTCGACGCCAGTTGTGATTCTTGTCAACGTACTTTCTAATTCGTCGTTTAGTGGGTAAGCAAAAAAGACTCTAGACAAGGACAATAAACACGTCTTTCTCAGCTATCCTTAGTGAACATCAGACTGAGTTATTGAGTCTATCCGCTTGAATTGATAATCTGTAGAGAGATTGTGGCATATTGACATTTGGAGACTTGTAAATTGCGGTATAAACAATACGACATCTAAATACCTCCAATAGTGAGCAGTTGTAGAGGAAATTGCAAGCGATCACAGCTTGTTCTTGATTGTCCTAAGAGTTGCGTGTTGCAGACTCTCATCTATGGATAAAACATTAGTGGTTTCGGCAAGAGATCTAACGAAAATAAACAAACAATTTGAGTCATATAAACGGTCTCCCGGGACGGCGACAATATGACTATGGATATTTGAGGCATCCACCATTGAAGGAACGACTTCTTTGAGAGTCCGAGCCCCTAACAGGCGCATGTTCATCTCGAATTCATCCTGACGTGAAATGAGCATTTCTGCGCTGCGATTGAAAGATTTGGAAGCCACATACATGCAGAATTTGCAACGCCTTGTCTACGCCATCAGGTCCATAGGAAGAAAATGCGTAGAGGAATGGCCGTCCCACACCAACTGAAATGCCTGTTAAACATGTGTTGCCATTTAAAAGGTTCAAGGACGTACCAGCTGTGGCTCCAAGTGCAATAGCCTTCAGAACATCTGTTGCTCGGCGCACCCCACCATCGACAAAAAGCTGGAACTTCTCATTGGGGAAAGTTAAGCCACGCTTCTCCTTCAGATGCTCTACAACCTCCACAAGTATTTCAATCCCAGATCGCGCAAAATCAAGCTGACGCCCTCCATGGTTAGAGAGCACGACGCCTGCAAGACCACGATCGTACGCTTCCAGTGCATCCTACAAAACTATTCAGCGAGGTAAACGCATAAGATACGGTTCTGGCTTACTTCCCAACACTGAACACCTTTTAAGATTAACGGCACTAGACGAGGAAATCTTGAGAAAATGCCTAGCAAGTCGAGCGCCGGCACGCTTACTAGTAGTTATGCTTTTGAACCAGTCTAGATCGTCCCAATTCAGACCGGGGTCGATAAAAGACTGGAAACTGTCGTTCAGTGTCGAAACATGTGTCAAAGGAACGTGGCGTACACTGATAGCTCTTGCAGCGCCTTGAGACCTGTCGACGCCACCAGATCCTGCCTTGGTTACCTCAGATGGATCATCAGCTTCGAATTTCATTCGCATATCCTGATTAAAGCGTTGTTGTTGTTGTTGTTGTTGTTAACCACGCCAGATGCTGTAAACGTTCACACACCTTCTCCCTCCGTCCAAGTTGAGGTGCATCTACAGTAATGAAGAGTCCCTTGATCCCACGTTGTTCAGCATGCTGGACAATGCGTTTCGTAATCGCTCGATCCTTGTTAACATATCTATTTACACTGTAAGAATAAAGTGCTGCGAGAACAAAGAAATAGCTTACAATTGGAAGAATTGAACTTGTCCCGGCTGAGCCCCATCGACAATTTCATCAAAAGAGCAAGATGCTAGAGTGGGTATCTGGTAAAATAGTTTAGTACATACTCTAAAGTCAAAGAAAATAGCCTCGAACCATTTGTATGACCCCATGCTTAGCGGCTGCTCTGGTCAAATTCAATTCGCCATCGGGATGTCCAAGCTTCCCTAATGCTGTTGCAGACTGTGTATAAAGCGGCTTCAGCACCAAGATCTTCCCAAAAAGTCATGGAAAACAAATACAATATATAGAGGCATACTTGTCTTGTGGCCTAGAATTGTGGTTGACCAATCGACGTTAGTGACGTTACGTAGCACTCTAGGCCTGAACCAAATCCTAAAACAGCTTTGGCATTACCGCACGCATGTACAGATGTGGAACTAACCTGTGGTAAGCGGCATGGTTTTCTCTGTTGGTTATTTCATCGTCTGCCGCAGACGAATAATAGGCCCAGGCTTTATCTGCCATAGTTAGACGCGCAATTGCCTGCATTTCCAACGTAAGCAGTGTTTTACATTCTGAAAACAGCGGACGCACCTCAAAGTCATGTAAATTGAGAATTTCGCTCAAGGGCGGCCTAGCCGCCACTCGTGCTTGTCGAGCTTTTTCTTCTTCCGTGACGGTTATTTCCACCTTTTCGACTGTATCAGGTGCAACAGGTCCAAGACTAGACAAAAGTGATTGGTATACAATTGGCTCGCCAGAAAAATTGTGACTTACTGCTTCTCTGGAGGCAAGTTGGTGGTGATAGCATCTGGTGGATGAATAGGGTCGTACTCTTGCCTGTCATCCAAGGTTAGCGGACACCATTGATCACAGACATGTCAAATACCAACGTTGCATCCTTTCCAGCATATTTCAATATGATCTTGCTACCACCTACAGAACCGCATCCGAGAATAAGAGCCAAGAAAAGTCAAACAACAGGACGTTGCACACCAGGATGGTCTGCAAGGCTATCTATCAGAAAGTGTCGTTGTTGGCGAAGAACATATTTACTGACCGTTGAGAAATTCTGTGACATCGTAGACTTGTCCTATTTAAGAATAAGCTTTTGTGGTCATGTCCAGCCACCTTGGACGACTCACCATGCACAATAATCCAACAACTTTCTCGAGAGTTGTGTTGAGCTACGTCTTTTCCAGAAAGCATATTCGAAAGGGTTTACTGGCAAAATGGAGTTGAAGGTCAAAGAAGTGGACCATATATGATAGCATAATTCTCAACGCGTGGGGTACGGACGTTCGGAATTCCGTGCCCCGGACCGGGCCCCGACGCGTATAAAGAGACCTCTACAATTTTTTCTTGACAAAAGTTACAAAATAAAATTTGTATGTAATACATAGTACGGTATAGAATCTTTAAATGTGTTCAAAGGAAGATCCACCAGCAAGAGCGTCAAATTCTACCACATCATCCAGGCCTAGTGTAAAGTCAACAAATTACATTGCGATCATCTCCCATTTGATTGAACTGAGCTTACCCATGACCTGGAAAAACGCCTTGGGATCCATACCATTTGCAGAAACAAAATCCGTCCCAGTTTTCTTGAGAGAATATAAGGCAGATCGTACCGCATGTACCATTGCAACGCAAGATACCAGCGAAAAAACTGAAGAATCATTGAAATTCCGATTGTGCCGCAAGGGAGATAACGCTCACTGATAATTTTTGCACCCATGGATTCAGCTTCGCTGCAAGTGAAAGAAGGGGTGAGGCCACCCGAGATGACATTGACCAGAACCTGTTAATGACTGTGAGAAATGGGGAAAACATGTGTATTCCTAGAGTGAATCCCTCACTGGTTTTGGTGCCAAGGCAGCAACAGTGGATTCCAGTAATTCTTTTGTGCGGACACCCTCAATAAAACACACGTCTGCACCAGCCTTAGAGGCTAGTTGCAAACGTATGATTGCTTCTTCCATGCCGAGGACTTGGGCTGAATCGGTCCTCGCAATAATTACCTACGCGGATGAGTAGTTTCGTCAGGCTAGTTTCAAACGCTATCCGACTGGCTTACAAAGTCTGAACCTCCTGGTATTGCGTCTCGAGCAAGGACTGCTGATCGAACACGGATAAGAAATTCTTCGCGAGACACGACTTGTTTTCCCAATAGATGTCCACATCGTTTGGTTTGCACTTGATCCTCAATGTGGAGCGCAGCCACGCCTGCCTTAGCATAACGTGTGACCGTGCGAGCAACCATAGCCGGGCCACCGAAGCTGGAGACAAAAGACTAGTTGGAATTGAAACGCATGTCATATCGAATAAGATACGAACCCAGTGTCGGCATCGGCGATGACAGGCATAGTAGGTTCAATACTGCAAACCATGGACGCTGCCTTGATAGTGACACAGGATAGTCAGCTGCCAAATGGAGAGGAGATAGTTCGGGAATGAATACTTCAACAAAATCATTCATTGTTGCAATAGCAAGATCGGGCTGTCCGAGGCGTGAAGCAGTAGTGGCAGCGCCGCTAAATGGATCTGGACTTTTAGTTCTACACTACTCTCATAAGAAAACAGCAGAACCTTTGGTAAAGACATTCAAAGCCGGCTTCTATTGCACATCGTGCACTGATTCCGTCGCAGATGCCGGGAGCAACCTAGATGACAAAGTCTTTTGAGAAGGCAAATTGCTAGATATCTACGCCTGATACGTACAACAATTCCGGGCCTCGCAAGCATTTGACGAAGACGCGTCGCAGGATTTGAAGACAGCGGCCCTTCAAGATAGTTCGCTGGGTCCAGGCGGGGGTTATGATAAGTATCCTCGACAGGAGTGAACGGAGGAGAATCAGCAAAATGATCAGAGTCAGGGAGAGAGGATTTGGTGGTAGTAAAATAGTCTAGGGCTGGCGACATGGTGATGTGTCTCGAAAAGCTGCAGACTTCAGACGAGAGAGTAATCCTTATAACTGAAGTCCAGCATCGGTGATTGGAAGGCCTTTATACCTGCTCTTTGGTGGTTACCGTTCTCACTGGGCAATTCCTTACCTCCAAAAATTTGCCAAGGCGGTTTTAAAATTCCGCACAAGTACACACAAGTGCGATTGAGCGCACAAGACATTGACCTCGCACTGTGAGAGTTGTTGTCGCGTTCTTTGTCCTTGTGATTGCCTATTTGACACAACGCGCGTGGTCAATTAACATTGATGGCAACTTGGCGCATGCAGATCTACCCCAGCTTCGAAGTTTTTACTTATCTACCGTCCCTGGCACTTGGTGCATGCGCCTCTTCATGGGCTAGAAATAGCCCTCACGATATCCTTTGCCGTATATTTTTGTCGTATATTTTTGCACGTATGCTTTGAATACTTAACTGATTCTAAGTTCCGTTGCCTTTAAGCCGACAATATCCACTTGGAAGACCCTCCCTCGGTGAAGTCACTGGCTTGAATGTATACTCGACTCCCCAGGAATGGGAACCAAGAATTCGTTCGATCACTGCGGTCCATTCAGCTTCCGATACCTTGGCATTAAATCAGGACAAGTTATTGTTTATGGGGCTATATACCGTCTGTACCTTCCCAGACCTCGACATTGTGAAATGGAGATCCCTGCCCAGACGGAGCTTATCGTGGGTACTGATATTCTGGAGCATATTACTTCGTACCCAGCTTTTTGGAGGGCGCAAACTTGTCATCAAGTATTCTGGAAAGGACTCGACGTGAGAATCAGTCCAACCCTACCTAGGGATTTGTCTCCGTCTTGGCTCCAGTAGCCTGTAAACCAAGTCCTTACCCGTATCTTTCACCGTGAACTTCCTACTTACGATTAGCTCATAGAAGACTCAATGGCTTAATGGCCCGAATACGTTGAATATCGGGGTACCATATCCGTTTTATTGGAGACATGGGGTTGGACAAGGCGGAGTTGTTGTTGCATAGATGTACCTTAAACATGCTCCTTGGAATAGCTAAGAAATCCTTCGGTCTTGCTGAAAGTCGCCCTCATGGTATCCAGCTAGAATTTGGTACACAAGGTATTGGTAGCGCGAACATCGGTCCTACAGTTAGAAGGAGAACCTCCCTCCCAGATACGTATACTGCAGTATATGGAATGAGAAGTGCGGTGAGATAAAGGTAATATTGATATCCGACGTGCACCAATGCCTGGCGCATCTTCAAATTGCTCTTTGATGATTCATCTCGTGCAGGATTCATCGTTTTCGCGGGACCAAGGCTTATAGCTGTCGTTACGAAGACGCTCAGGCTACTATCAGACCTTAAGCTCTACATACCAAGGTTAACGTTAACCTAACAGCAGTTCGCCAACCTCTATCTGCTTGCAGGAGCGCCGTATCCTTCTCTGAGGAAGCCTCGTTAATTTAAAGTAGTCGTGTCCATTGCGTATTCAGCCGCGCCTCCGACGTCCATCATATATGTCTGAATAACCAAGCATCATCTAAACAATCAAAATCCTCGTCTATAGCATACCGAACTCTCCACGGTTTCCATTGATTTAGCACGCCATTGTGTACGTCCCAAAGTAAACGGTCGTGCCCCAGTGTTCGTAGGTGGACCAATTCGGTAACGAGATCCTCTGGTGTAACTGGCAGTAGGCGTCCAATACTATATAAATGGATGAATCTTAAATGTGGCAGTTCCTTCAAGCGTTGCAACTGGGATGTAATGTCAACGATGACTGTAAAGAATATCCGTCAAATACAATACACTGACCAGAGGTTTCAAGACAGCAACGTCGACATTGAATGTGTCGGGGTAATCCCAAGGAATTACGAGCTGGATGGAGGTCATTTTTGGTGTCAAAATTGACGCAAGCGCTGTAAAATCTGCGAAAGTCATAGGCAATGCACCTGCATGTAGACTAAAGACTTCTAAGGAATGAAGCTGGGCGATGGTCGGAATAATTGGAGCAATCTCATTCCAGGTGGTGCCTCCCAAAAAAAGAGATATGCGTCGCATAGATGATTTATGCCCAAGAAACTGGGAGAGGAGAAAAAGTTGCGTTTCTGAGATACGGACAAGAGACCAAACTTGCGTTGATAGGCGAAATGATTGGAGCCTCGGGAGGATGGTGGGGTCATTCGGTAGCAGGTTGAATACTTCTCCTGACACCAACCCCACGATTGATAAAGATTCCAGCATCGGCGTATGACGGAGGACAAGGTCCAAACCTCTTAGTTCAACTTCCTCTGGCGATGAGCTGCCCGTGACACAGAGATCAAGTTCAGTCAACAAGTCAAACCCCAACATTGACATGCCATCCATGTAACCCGCAAGGAGGCTCAGGCAACGAAGATTAGGTGACTGCAGGCTCTCCAGAATCGGAATGGTGTTGTCAAAAACATGCATGACATCCATCCAAAACGAGATATCCGGTTCATTTGAATGCATCCTTGGGGGAATATGGAAGACAGTGTCGAGCTGTAACTGTCGTAATCCCCTCATGGATCGGAAATTACGGATACTAGCCGCAGAAAGGGACGAAACTCTATCAGGATAGAGTTAGGTTCATACGTGTCACTGACCAAGCTCACTTACGACTGTATATGAAGAGATTCTAAATTTATTGGCAAGCAATCAGCCACCTCGGACGGCAATTCAGGCTGGGTGCCAAACCAGTAAAAGACCTTCAAATTCGGCATTGCTTTCAGGGCCTTAACGAGAGTCACTGAAACAAAATGCTTCATTCTGGTTCATTACAGTGAAGATTAGTCACGTACTTTGTTCGAAAACAGATGGAGAATCGGCAACAGCAACGATACTCAAAGTCTTGACATTAACAGCGATGTTAGGATTATCGATGATATAATCGAGCTTCTCCCAGCTATGTTTTAAGAGTTTCTTCATAACGCTATCCATTTCAGAAACGAAGTAAGGATATGTTGCAAAGATTTCTGCGAAGGTTTGACCAACAAAGAAGATTCTAATGCAGGAAAAAAGATTTCGGACAGCAATGTCATGAAATATGCGTGAAACCGATAGAAAGGATACCAGATCTGGATAAGACAGGTGACTGGCGACAAGAGACCATGTTTCCGTTGGGAGGATAGAGTCTTCACAAGGCATGACAGCAGTGGGCGTGTAGTCACTTCACCCCTGAATGACTCCAAAGTAGTCACAATATCGCGTACACAAACACAGACAACACCCTCGTGTTGATAAGGTGACACTTTGTCTTGTAGAGCTTATAAGCCGCCCAGTCATGCGTGTCTTTCCCTACTATCTCCACCTCTACACTTTGAAATCCGATGAGCGCTAAAGCTTCTCTATCTGCAACAAATCTCGCTGTTCATCATCATCACAGTTGTGATCTATATCTTCACAATGTCTACCACCGACCACGCCACGAGGTTACAACGCCACGCGAAGCACTAGAGCTTACTGAAGCCCGCTTTAAGCGTGGCATCGACTGGGAAAAACATTTGTTCACTTGGCTTGATCGAAACAATCTCCTCTTAACGGTCCCATCTACTCCACTGGATCCTGAAACTCTTTATGAAAACATACAAGCTGATGACAGGGACCATTTTTTTATCGCTGGCTTGTCATTTATGCCACCCCAGGAAATGTTCAATAGGCGTTTCCGAGAAATTGGACAGGAACCTGTCAATTTTAGCCTTGCAAAGCCAGACCTCCTTGAAATATGGCGCTCCTCAGATAGTATAAAATGGAAAGTCATCGACGTCAAGGTGTCATCCAAAGTAAAGGTGACCGTTTTCAATCCGATTTCCTTTGTTAGGACGCAATTCATCTTTTCATAGACATCACATCATGCACAGATATATTTCTATACGATGTGCCTTGCACATATATTCCCTGGAAAATATTTCACTCCCGAAGGATCGACAGGGATCTGGCTGCCACCTTCGGAAGGTTTCGACAAGTGTCCGCCATCGTTCAATGATCTCAAGTCTATCGAAACTCATCTACTTTCCTCGTCTCTTGATCAGTTCTTTTTCGAAAGGTTGCCTGATATCATTCACTCCTCAGTGGAAGACACCAAATGGCATTATAATCCTCAGTGTAGAGGGTGTCCATACGAAACCGAATGTAAGACCAGCGCTGTCAACGAGGGAAGGTTTGGAAGTATGCCTAACATATCATTGGAAGAGGTCGGGACATTGAAAGGGCTGCTGCGAGCTTCTGCTGCACAGGGGTTGACTCAGACGCAGCCACTGACAGATATCGAAGATCTACACAGGCTGGTTTCCGAGCCGTCGAAACTGAATCAGCTTGCAACACCATTTCCTGGAATGGTTCGACGGGGGAAGCGCATATTAGCTATGTCAAATAAGAGCAATCGAGGAATGAGTCCTGTTGTAGAGGCAGCGAGAACCCAACGCCCGCAAGTAAGACATGATGTTTATTCATAATCGACAAAGCACTCACGAGTCCTAGGTCAAGCTACGACGTAGCCTAACTTTGCCTTACCAGGAAGATGTCGCTGTAGTCATGTCATTTGTATGCGACTTTTCCTCTCCTTCCCCTAGCATTGAACGTTATGCCATTAATGTGATCTCCCAACATCCATTACCAATCCCTGCTACGACGTTGCAAGGACCTGGTTCTGATCTTGTGCCTCTATTGGCTCTTCTCATTTCAACAATCACAGCTGCTACTCAGTCAGCGTCACCTCCCTCGGGCCTCACGACACAATTTTATGTTTGGTCCGCAAGAGAGCAATCCATACTTCAATCACACTTGATCACGACTGCGCTGACTGCTGTTGCCCACGATCATGAAGTTCGCGTTTGCATTGGAGCACTTGCACAAGGTGCATCGTTACTTCAAACAGTGTACCAACCCGTGCTTCTGTCTGGTGCTCTGTTGAACTTCTTGACGAATTCTCAGAGGACCACAGCTGAACACGTCGCGTGCCTCGAGCGAATGGGCTTGCCCACTGATGGATCTGCAGCTGATCTGCGCAAACGGGTCGACGAGGAAATCCGTAAACTTCAATTCAACGGCGGACTTTCAGAGCCTGCTAGCTTAGATAGCGTGGAACTTGGCCAGGTGCCCCGTGTGGTTGTCCTTCGAAGAGAAGTTGAAAATCTTATTGCTTTGCCGGTGCCAGGCTACTGGGATCTATCGGATTCTGTATCCGTTCTTCTTTTGAATGGGTTTTCGACTGCTCAATGTCCAACGGATGAAGATATATTGAATAAATATCGATATGACACCCAGGCTTTGGGCGAAGGTCTCGAGCGGCGCAACGCTAGTATCTATGCAGTGCTTCAAAATGTCCGACAGCGCATTGTAGATTCTGGCCACAGGCTCCTCGTTAATAAAGCAAAGGTGTTATCATCGAATTTCATGGACCTTTGTCGACAAGAACAGATCCGTAAACTTTTCTTCGCTCAACAGGTAGGCATTCATTTAAGTGTCTTTGATGGATTATGCTCAGTCTATGCACAGTTTGAAGTTCTCGCCAAACTTAATGAATTGTGGCGGGCCCGAATCGAGGGATGCCCGGATGCGCCTGTACTCAAGTACTTATCTCCAAGGCTCGGGGCTCGAGGTATGGAACATGTTTTCCAACTAGAATCCGGGACCCTCGATATGCCCACGACCGACAAAAATACAGCTATGTATGACAAGATCATCGTTCCGGACGAAGACAGTGATCCATTAGCAGGAGATGAAGTCCCGGTCGAAGCTCTTTTCGACGACCTTGCTGTGTCTGGCCTCGTGTTTCCTCTCAACAAGAATACACGCTCAAAATGGTCCGCGATGCATCCGGCTGTCCAGAACAAGCTCTTGGTTGCCAATCTTCTGAATATCGTCGTGGATGGGGACAACACAAACATCGTTTTACACGCATGGGGAAGCCAGGGTGTCAAGTTCATCCCGGGTTGCAAGTATCGTATCTCCCCACGCCTGGTAGACTTCAATACCTCCAAAGCCATGTCTGCGTTACTGGAGACTGACTTGCGCTGGGCATCTGCTCCTTCTAACAACAGTGACCATCGTGATATACCGTTCCTTCAGATGATTTTGAATCCCAGTTCGTTTGGGCGCAACTATCAGGGTGACGAGCTTGTCAAGACCGAATCTACGATTCAGAAAATGTTTCGTGAGCTGAACGACCTCGGCGTCGAGGGTGCAGGGGCTTTGATACTCAAATCGTCGCAACACCGCGCAGCACAAAGGATCCTCTCCAACCGCTTATGCGTCATCTGGGGCCCACCTGGTCCGTGGAATCTCTTTCTCGTCTCTGTCCATTTTGAAATACCAGCTAACGGCGCCGATACGACATTGCAGGTACTGGGAAAACGTACACGATTGCGCTCTCACTCTTTCGGCTTTTGGACGCGCGGCAACGGCGTGGAGAGAGTGGAGGAAAGGTCATCTTCGTTACGGCTATGACCCACGCGGCGATCGATGCAGTGCGCAAGGAGCTCCTGCATCTCGTCAGCTGCTACCGCCACATGGAGTCGCTGCCGACCGCATGGCTGGATCGTGTGAGCGTGGAACAGGTCCTCGCAGGCCGCACACATCCCGCGCCTCAACCTGGCAGTCCGTTGGTTCATATTTACCTGGGGACTACTTACCAGGTAGGCTCATATTTATGCGCACAATGTCATGAAAGCGCCCTACTAACGACGGCTTTCATTTATCGCCCCGGCGTGTAGCTTTACAATTTCACGAAACAGCATACGGGCGTGCAGGCTGAGTGTGTCGTCTTCGACGAGGCGGGGCAGCTTGCGCTCAGCTCCATCGCGCTCGTCCTGCGCGCGCTCAGCCCGAGGGGGCAGGTCATCGTCGCAGGGGACTCGGAGCAGCTTGCGCCGATACTTAGTGCAGAGTATCCGCAGGTCAAGGGGCGCCCGATCTTTGGGTCCGTTTTGGATTGCCTCATGTACAAGCCGCCTGGGCAGGCTCAGACGCAGACGCAGACGCAGACGCAATGGCACGCAGCCGCTCCTGCGCCTCCAGTGGAAACCCAGGAATCAGAGTCGTATGAAGAAAGTATAAATTCGCGTGAATCAACGACGAACGTGGTGCAGCTAACAGAGAATTTCCGGTACGTGCGATTCGTGAAGTCGATTGCGCATCGCGGCGGGGTAGCAAGCTAAATACTAACGCACACCCACCAGGCTGAACCCCGACCTCGGGGCGTTCGTATCGACGATATACTCCCGCGCGTTCAAGCCGCAGAAGAGCCAGACGAGGCAGCTGGCGCGCAGCCTGCAGCTCGCCGCCGCACCCGGGCCAGCACCAGCACCAGCACCAGCGGGACCAGGACTGGGAGTGGGAGTGGGAGTAGGCCCCAGCCCTTCGAGTTCGACTCTGGCACAAGCGGGGATCCCAGAGCCCATCACGCGCGCCGTGCAGACGATGCTCCTCGGCCTCGCGAGGGTGATGCTCCGCGAGCCGCAGAGCGTGCTGCAGGCGCCGCGGCATCGCGATCGCGATGGGCGGGAGGGGACCCTGGCGCCGGCACCGACAGTTCAGGGTGATTCTGACGCGGGGGCGGGGGCGGGTCCGAGGGCGTTGTCGCTTGCGCTGGTGCGGCTGGACGCGGACAGCGGGCGTGTGCGTGCAGGTGCGCGTACAGGCGCAGGTTCGGGATCAGGTTCGGGATCAGGCGGTGCGGGTGCGGGTGCGGGGGACGTGGCGTACGAGACGCATGTGCGCGGCGAGGCGGCGGTCGCGGCGGCGCTTGTGTGTGCGCTGAGGCGGTGTGCGCCGCAGGACGACATTTTCGTCGCGACGCCGCATCGGGTGCAGCGGGAGGCGGTGAAAAGCGCGTTGGCGATGGTGGAGCGCGCGATGGGCGGGGAGGAGGGGCAGTTGGTTCGGGGGGTGGAGAGGATGAGGATCGGGCCCGGGGAGAGCGGGTCGGGGAGTGATGAGGAGGGCCAGGGCCGGGGTCGGGGTGGTGAGGCTGGGCTTGGGAGGGTAAAGGTTGATACGATCGAGAGGTTGCAAGGTCTGTTTCTCAATTCACCCTGCGAGATCGCTGATTAACGAACGAATCATGCTGCAGGTTCCGAGGCATCTTTCGTCATATGCCTGTTTTCCGTTCCCAAGTCGACGACATCCCCAGATCTTGGATTTTTGTTGGAGCGGAGACGCCTGAACGTCGCGATCAGCCGCGCAAAGACGATGTGTGTGGTCGTGACGTCGCCGAATGTGCTGAGGCCTGGCGTGAAAGTGCTGGCGAACGAAGAGACAGCCAAGGGGTATGCGTTCCTCAGGGCGTTCGAAGAGCGGGCTTGGGCGTATGATATGAGTGTTGATTTGGATGCTTTCTAGTTCTGTTAGCGCACTTGGGCTTATGATATAAGTGTTGATTTAGATGCTTTCTAGTTTTGTGTATGTACAATACAATTCAATGACGTTTGTATTTTATCCGAGCGACGCCGGCGCGCCGGCGATCAGGTGGTTATCTCATTCGATGTTTCCTCCAGCCATGAGCATGTACGCCCATACCTCGGACGCGGACTCTGCGATCCGGCAGACTGACACGGACGCAGCGGGGGCGCGTCTGTCGGCGGTGCAGAAGGGGTACCTCGTGGACCCGTACATACGCTTCTTTGTCCCGAGGGCGCATTTGCAGACTCCGCGTCCGCCGCTGATTAACGTCGGGACGTACGTACGGAGCACGGCGATCGATGGGCTGGTGGAGGAGTGGTTGGCGGAGTGTGCGCAAAGGGGCGAGAGGACGCAGATCGTGAGTCTGGGCGCGGGGAGCGATACGAGGTTTTGGCGCGTTGCGGTGGGTGGTTTGAGTTGACGTTTTCTTATTATCATAACATTCATTCATCCTGCTTAGACGGGAAAGTACAAAGATGTGCTGGAGAGGTATGTAGAGATTGATTTTGCAGAGGTTACGGGGAAGAAAGCAATGGCGATACGGAAGAGTAGAGAGTTGAGTCAGGTGTTGGGCGAGGGGGTGCGTGTGGGTGAGTATTAGGTGGGTATATTACATGCTACTAATAATTACATGAATACAGCTAATGGTGGGACGGCGCTACATGCAGAAAAGTACCACCTGCTGCCTTGTGATCTGAGGCTGCCAGTGCTGGGACAGCTATTAGCAGGGGACGAGCAGATACTGTCGCCCTCTGTGCCGACGCTGTTGTTGTTCGAGTGCGTGCTGGTGTACATGGAAGCGTCCTGCTCAGAGGGCATTCTGAACTGGTTCGTGGAGTACGTTTCGCCGCACCAGACACTGCTGGGGGGTATTGTATACGAGATGTTTAACGTGGAGGACGCGTTTGGAAAGGTTATGGTGAACAATCTCAAGGTAAGAGAGAAAAGCGAAAGAAATATTTACTGACGGCGGGTGATAGGCAAGAAACGTGCTGTTGCCTGGAGCACGAGAGTACGGGAGCATAGAGAAGCTTCCGCTGCGGTTCTTGGACAGAGGGTTCAGCAAAGCGTGGGCCGAGACGTTGAAGGATGCGTGGGACAGAATTGGGGGAGCAGGAGACGAGATGCTGGATGAAATGGAGGAACTTGGGCTAGTGTTGTCGCATTACGGGTTGACATGGGGCGTGATGGGAGGATCTGTGTGGAACTGGGGTCAGCGTGCGGCTCCGAAAAACACAGAGACGAGTCAGAGAGAAGATTAACGAGTCATTCTAGAGCGCATAAGCCTCTAGTCGTAGTGTTTCTTGTAATATCATCACAAGGGTGTATGTGGAAATACTTACCATACTAGGTGTAGTGGACGTAGTGGCAAATACCGGCTTACGTGATAATAAAAAAAGGCTGTCTGTTGTTGTTGTTGTGGTTGTCTCCAGACATCTCTCTGGCGGATTGCTGTTGCCAGCGTCTGTCCCCTTTTTTCTCTTAGAACATCATCCAGCGCCTGCTGGCAGGTCTTTATTGACCGCTTAAAATAAAAAAATATCTCTCTCGTACGTCCGTTTATCCTTTTTACTAAACACGCCCCCCTCATTCGCCCCAAGAATGAGCAAGCCTGCGACGACAAAGCCGCAACAGCCAGCGACAAAACCTCCACTTTCTTCTCGCTCTGCTTGGGAAAAGGGTCCTCCAAAGTCCACTTCGGTACCGTCGCCCCGTTCTCAGTCTCCTGCTCCATCCCATTCTCGCCGTCCAAGCACCCTCGGTCAAGGCGTACCCATCAAGGATGGTGTCACCATTCCCCGTGGAAATGCTTCTGCTTTAAAAGCAGGCATGTTTTCTTTCCATTTATCATTAATCCATCGCTCAATCGTTCTTCCTTTGTAGCTTCTGCTGTTACTTTTGGTTCTATAGACGATGATTCTGCTCCAATTTCTTCTTCTCCAGCTGCTGCTCCCCCCATCAAAACAGAGGGCGTCAAATCCTTTGGTTCCGTTCCTGCTGCTGCTGCTGCTCCTTCTGCTGCTCATGTCAATGGCAAGCCCTCTGTCTCATCTCGTCCCACGTCCTCCACACCACCCACACCTTCAAATCCTCCCGCCAAACTCGCAAAAGGCGACATTTTAAAGATGTTCCAAAACCCTTCGTCAACTTCCTCTTCATCGACCCCATCAGATACCTCGTCTCCCTCGGTTCGCCCGGCAAATCTTGCACCGCAGCCTTCATCACAGGCTACTCCCACCCAGCCTCCCACCCAGCAGCATCCCTCTTACACACCTTTTGTCCCTGCCAGTGCTCGTCCCCATCAACCCACCGGTCCCGCTGCACGAACCCCCTCGTCCCCCGTTTATCCCCGTCAGATCCCCAATGGTAATCCTCCTCGCCCTCAAGCAGGTCCTAATTCCGGATCTGCTCAGATTCCCTCCGCTGGTATGTCCAGCCCTCGCTTGGCTCCACATCCACACAATGGTCCTCCCTCCGCAATCCCTCAAACCATGCCTCCGATGCAGCCACAAATGCCCACATGGCCGGGTTACTATGTACGTTCACTTTCCGTTCTCAACTCCCTGATCGTATCTAATCCGTTTTTCTAGTATCCTCCGCCTGCTGAAGGCCAATACATGTACGGTTGGTATCCTGGTGGACAAATGCCTCCCCCACCTCATCAGCCCGCCCACTCCCATGTGCCCCCTCACAATGGCATGCCCATGTCACCGCGTAGCCAACCTCCCCCTCTCACTCCTGGTACCCCCACCCAGGCCCACGCCGTCCCAACCCCCGCCCACCCTCAACACCCGCCATCACAACATTCCCACACCGCCTCAAGCAGCATCAGTTTCACTTCCCCCCCTCCCACACCCTCCACCGCCACTACGCGCCTGAGCGCCAGCTCCTCCGCCTTTGTTCCGGGTGGCCGTCCCTCTAGAGTCACACTCAAAAATGCCGAGGGCCACGAGGTCGACATCGCCTCGTTTACGGCCAACAAGCCGTCGTCGGGCCCTGCGTCGGGCTCGTCGTCGCCTGCGCCACGGACTGGCACATTTAGACAACCGAGCCCGAGTTCCCCTGTGCCCGCGAAAAAGTCGGGCGGTGTGAGGATAGAGTCGCTGGAGCAACGGCAGAGGCGACTCGCGGAGGAGGAGGAGAAGAAGAAGGAAGAGGAGGGCGCTAAAGCCAAGGCGGAGGCTGAGGAGAAGGAGAAGAAGGAGCGGGAGAGGAAGGAGAAGGAGGATAAGGAGAGGAAGGAGAAGGAGGAGAAGGAGCGCAAGGAGAGGGAGGAGGCTGAGAGGATACGCAAGGAGGACGAGGACAGAAGAAAGAAGGAGGAGGAGGAGAAGGAGAGAGTGAAGAAAGAGGCCGAGGCCGAAGCTGAACGTCTACGGAAGGAGGAAGAAGAAAAGGCGCGCCTTGCAAAGGAGGAGGAGCAAAAGCGTAAAGACGAAGAGGAGCGTGCTAAGCAAGAGGCTGAGCGGGCCGCCAAGGAAGCTGAAGCTGAGAAAGAGCGCCTACGTCTGGAGGAGGAAGCTGCTGCTAAAGCGAAAGCTGAAGCTGAAGCCGCTGCAACCGCCGCCACGACAGCCGAGTCTACCGAGAAGGCCATCGAGGAAGAGGAAGGTGAAGTTCAAGAACCTGAGCAAGCCGCCTCTCCTAGCAGCGATGAGCCCTCCAAGGACAAGGCCCGAGGGGCGCTACGGATTGACACTGCTACTGCGTTGCCTACTGACTTCCCTAAACGGATACGACCTGGCGCTCTCGACCTCTCTGGGGCCAAGGCTTCGAATCCCGACATGCCTGGCGCGCCTCCCTCGGCGATCTCGCTGGCCAATCCTATCAGGGATTTGAACTCGGTTACTTACCCCGAGGGCATCCAGAGTCCCGATCCTAAACTCAATCAAGGCAAGAAGGATGGTCTGTTCAGGTATAGTTTTCCCCCCATGTCGCCTGTCTACACAGTGATTCATTCTTTTGTGACATTTAGATACGACCGCGATTTCCTCATGCAGTTCATGCAGCACTGCAAGGAAAAGCCAGAGAACCTGGATCTCAACCTTATCGGTCTGGAAGCAAATGCGAACCCAGAAATGCACCCCATGTCCCGTGGTGGCTCAGGACGCCATGGCCACAGGAACAGCTTGAGCGGTGCCCCAAGCTCGCGGTCATCCGTTGGTCTTGGTATTGGCGGATTCGGCAAAGGAGGCCCGAACCTCTTCCCCATGGGCAACTTTGCCAGTGGGAGCTCGAAGCTGAGCAGCGAGCAGCGCTTCCAGGAGTCGAGCCGTGCTGTGTCTATGGGCGGTGCGCAGTTCGGACGCCCGTCGCCTATGACGCGCTCGGCGAGCCAGGGAGGCGTGGGCGGCACGCCCATGTCCAGCGGCCGTGTGCGCAGCAAGCGTGGCGAGAAGCGGCCAGATGGCAACAAGTCTGGCGGGTACCACGGGCAGTCGAACGCACCAGCGCTCACGGAGCCCGTTGCGCCGCTCAAGGTGTCTGAGAACCGCTGGGACCGCAAGGCGATTACCGCAGACGACAGCTCGGCGGCCGTCGTGGAGCGCAAGGTCAAGTCGCTGCTCAACAAGCTCACGATGGAGAAGTTCGACTCTATCTCGGACCAGATCATCGAGTGGGCGAACAAGTCGGAGAACCAGGCCGATGGGAATACGCTCATGCAGGTCATCGCGCTGGTGTTTGAGAAGGCGACGGACGAGGCGACGTGGTCGGAGATGTACGCGCGCCTGTGCAGGAAGATGATGGAGCGCATTTCGTCGTCGGTGAGGGACGAGAAGATCCTCACCGCGGACGGCAA